>OY728121.1:1425612237-1425770926 GCA_963277665.1 Viscum album
ATATGTCTTATGGTTCAGTCTCTGGCATAGGATGAAGTTAGTATTGAGGGTTCTAGGGTTTTTTGGAACCTATTGGATTATGTGGTTAAATAAAGAATAATTGAATATGTGTAAACTGTTTACTTTATCACTTGTTTTTTATTCTCTATACACCTTCATATACCATTATCAACTAGATATTGTTTATGCACCATTGATGGTAGTCTATTGAGTCGTACTCACACCCTAATCGGGCTTCCTGATTAGTAACCGAATAAACTTCATGTTTTATGGATAGGATAAGGGAAATATCCTTATATTATATGGATGATATGGGATGGGTCATAGATGAGGGAACCGTACTTGGTATCGGGACCTGCTTGGGAGTTGTTACTGTCTTTATTTTTTAGTTTTCATTTGAAACTAGACACTTATTTGGGAATGAAGTATCTACTACCTTAGTTTTAGATATTGTATTCATATTTTTTTCATAATGTATTACTGGTATTTCTTAGTTATGGAATAATTATGGTCGTTGGTTATTTTCTATTTATTATTTCTTATTTATTTCCATTATTGAGAAACTTTGATAAAGAGGGTATAGTCTCACCATGTTGATATATTAGACCCCTGTTTCTAGTCAGTAGTCTCTATTATATAAGGATACATGCTTGAGATCATGTAACTGACCGGATTGAGGAACTAGTGTGTAACACTTGGCTCAGGACGTAACAAAGTAGTATCAAAGGGGTTTTATTTTATTTTATTTGGTATTACTATTTGGGAAAGGTAAACAAGATATTAGGAAGAGTTGAGAATTAGTTAAGAGCTCATGCATGGGAGTATCTAACCCATATATGAAAGAAAAATCCAAGTACATTGGATGGATTATTGTTTTTTATTTTTGTTGTTATAGTTGGATGCTATTTCACCTCGAGTGATACACTTTTTGTGTGATGCGACTATTGTTTTTTATATTTTATGATATTGGAATCATGGTCTGTTATGGACCAAGAGTTGGGTATGAATACTTAATTCTAGGGGCTCTGTATTTTTATGTGACATTCATAATTTTAAGAATGTACTGGAAAATAGGTTTTGGGTAAGTTGTTAAATGAAAATGATTTTATTTTATTGTTAACTAAATTAAAAAGGCACCAAATATGAAATAAAAAATGATGAAAAATTTAGTTAAATGGGTGTTTATTTAGAATCTTGAATAATGATAATGCGTTTAGCCTTTCAAAATTTAGACCTCGATGAGTGATGGTTAAGGGTAGTTATAGCCCCTCAGTTTTAACCATGTGGTGGGGTTTGGGTGAATGACTTGTGTTGACGTATTGTGAATCCCTCTTATTAACTGTGATAATGTTTTGAAATGTATACCAAGAAATGTGTTTCTAATTGTAGAGATATACCTCCATAATATTTCTTGTAGATAGGATGATAGGAGGTTATAGCTGGAAATGATCCTCTAGCAGTGCAACACGAGGAACCAACAGTGTCAGGTGAGGAAGTCTGAGAGCAGTTCCATGAAAAATTTTCTAGGTTCATGTGTTTTATGGAGAGATAACTCAGGTGGGTTATAAAGAGTATGTTTGACATGACATGGGATTTTTAGTTTTAGAACCCTCTAATTCCCACCGAAGAGGGTGGACCTTAAGAAGCTAAGTTCTGGAGTGAGTATATCTAGATGATCCTTGACCACTTGGAGACTTTTTATAATAATATAGTCAAATTGTCTATTTACATTTTATGTGTTCAAGAAGAGCATTAGTGGGAAATCCAAACTCAGGATAGATAGAAGGATAATATGTAGTGGATAAATTTTAAGATAAGTTCTTGGATCACTTTTACCATAAAACACTCAGGTATGAGAGAGTGGCTGAGTTTTTTAGTTTGACTCAAGGGAGCATCTTCATTATAGACTGGTCACTTTGTAGATATATATTTATTTTCTCCATTATTAGTAGGATAGGAATTTGTGGTGGTGAAATGATTTTAGTATGAGATCAAATGTGAAATTAATTTACAAGTTAATATCTTTTGGTTGCAAACGTTTTTCTAAGGAAGTGAATCAGGATATCATTTATCTGGGAAACCTGATGGAGGTTTCTGGTGGAAAAAATGTGTTTTCTATTAGATTATAATGTGGTAAGACATCTGAGATTAGGAAGAATCGTTATGATAATGTTTACCAGAGTAGTGGAAAGCAAAGTGTCCATGGGGAAGGTTCAGTAACATAGGTTCTTACTCGAGTGATCTATCACTAGTGTGGTAGGCTGGGTCAATTATGTAGATAGTTCCCCAAGAAAAAAATTGAGTATTAATCCTATGATAGAATGGGAATTCTATAGAGGTTATATAGGAACCAATGAAAGATGTGTAATGATGGAGGATCAAGGTATTATTAGAGTACTAAAAGGGGGTCTTCAACCCTATACTAGTATGGAAGTTAGAGTTCTACTCGATGTAGAGATTGAGGTAGTGGATGAGGTGATTTTGGGAAAGAGTGACTGTATCAATAGAGTAGTGTAGCTCAGGGGAATCTGACTATATCTTAGGGAAGAGGGGCAAGACAGTTGTATGAATTTCAGCCTACACTAATAGATATCAAGGCTGGACCGTCGATATTTAGAGGTACCATTATTATAGATTATACACTATTTGGTGCCTTATTTTATACCAGTTTCTCTCATTATTTTATATATTCCCAACTTGTAACACCCCAAGCTTCTACAGTACGCTTCTCTTTGAATAATACAGTAGCGTGTGTTGTACGCAACTTCGAGTTCTAACACACCACAACCAATCAAACTGACTGTTATGAATATTAATACCAACTTTTTGAAATTTTATAATTTTTATCTTTCAAAATGGACTTCATTTTTGGATTCTGAATATCGAAATTAGCTTAGGGTTAATTTTTGGTATTTTTCTGAAAACTTTCAATTTTTGATGAATAGTGAAAAACATTGAGTTATAGTTTAAAACCGAATTTTTTATTTAAATAATTTTTAATTTTATTTAAATTTATTTTAGGTAAAAATAGATACATAATACCTACATAAGTTAAATATAATTCATTGGAGTTAGTTTATAATAATTTTAGATATATAAAAATTTTATTGAACTTTTCACCGTCTTTTACCCACCTCTTAGGAGAATTGGCAGATTCACATAAAACTCAATTTTACCGCTTCTGTGAGTGGAATTTCAAAAATCTGAGAGACACGGTTGATATCAGTAAGAAAAATGTGGTTCAATATGATGAAAATAATTTTTGGTGAATAGTAACTTTTTACTTTTATTTACCACGGTTAAAAGTAAATAGGGTATTTAAGGGTAAAAATGATATTATTATTACCCTAAAACATGTCCTAATTCTATTTGATAAGTATAATTCGACCAAAAAAAACATTAGGAATAAAATATGAACCTCTTTTGTCCACTTGGATTAGATTAGGACACTTATAATTATTTTATTTAAAGAGGAGTTAAAAGAGTTAAAATCAAAGTTTAATAACTAATTTTTTTTAATATTGGGTTATATATAAGATAAATTAGACTATAAATATTAATTATAAAGATAAAAAGATTTTCTAAATAATGGTATTTTATTTATATTTTTTAAACATTAAATAATTTAATTTATTTATGACACAATGATGATGCAGTAATTACCTAATTAATGAAATATTAAAATAAATGATATTATAAATATCAAAATAAATGTAATTTGAGACTTTTTAAGAATTATAATAATTTTAAAAGTTAATATAACATATTAGGGTTGGTTATATGAATTGTTTTCATAGTAATAACACTGTTATGAATTTAGAAAAAACAAAATACCAAATAGTGTCAAAATTGACATAAAAGAGTTTTTTAAAAAAATATTGTATTATTAATTGATATTATATTCCTAAAAATTTACGGTTTGGCCAAAGTACTTATATAATTATATTTTTATCATTAATTAACCACTTGGGGTTCTCTAGGAAGTATATAGTAAGTTTATTAACCATATAATATAAAAATACAAGGAGACATGGTAAATGTCAAACTATTTAACTAAGAGTTAAATCTAAAAGATAAAGTTAATATAGTGACACAAACTTGTATAAAACCAAATGGTTGAGTGTTTTTTGACCCATACCGACCTTATACTTTATATAATCCATTTTTGAGCCATTATAAACCGAAAATGATTTTATTATAAAATAATATTTCTAGCTTTTCCTAAGGTGCCCCTCACCCCTCTTATAAAAGGACACTCCACCTTCTCTATAATTCACACCTTCAAAGCCATTTTTCTTAGCTAAACCCTACCCAAATACCCTATCAACAATTCTACCTTCATTTTAGTGGCCTTAATTTTATCTTAAAGCCAACCTAAGGAGCCATTTTGATCAAATCAAAAGGAAGAACCCAAAGAAGAGGTAAATATTTTATCACCTCTTTCAAGTTCCTTTCTTCTTCCACTTCGTTTATCTTTGTTGTTTCCAATCTAAAATAATAACTCCAATATCTTATATATACTGTGATGTTATTATAAATATTTTACAACCAAATTCATTATTCGCTCCATCATTTGAATGACATGTCACTATACGTGTGTACGTACGGCTTACCGTCTCCATGTCGTGGTGTAATTGTTATTCAATACATTATTATTTGGATGTGTATAATAATGATGTGTAATTGATGTAAATAATAAATATAAAATTATAATTATTCTGTATATATGATATACCATCCAATTATATATTATTTTAATATCAAAAGAATGATATTGTCGCTCGTGCGTATAGACGGATTACCGTCTCCACGAACGCGATGAGATTCATTCCCTATCATATCCATTCAAGCCTAGTTTTCATTAGATGATTAAAAATAATGTTTAAGGACTTAATATCATTCTGAATATTAATAAGATACATCATATACATAAAAAACTTTACTTACGTAACAAATCATATGAAGGAAAACAAACCAGTTTACACCCAAAACAACGATAATACTAAGGTATTATAAACAAAGCAATATTAAAAGATCATATATGATATCATATTAATGTAAATGATTTTTTTATAATTTAATAACAATTATTTCACCATTATACAGGAGGTTAACCTACCCTATACCAAGTAAAAGTACAAGGTATGGGTTAATTTCATAATCTATTCATTTCCTGACGTTGTTTATATGTAATTATCTACTAGGATCTCTTTATCATACACAACCATGCTTCTTAAAAATGTATTTCAAAACATTTTTACTATTTACTAGACAATGGGTTAAAGTCATTTATACCCTTATTTTACCTTATATTTTTTGAAAGGAATCTTTCTGTCCATTTCTAAACAAGGTACTTTTTGACCTTTTCGACAAATTTAAGGTAAGAATGTTTTTTTAACTGATACGCCGGGTGAAGCTATTTTACACCATTATAAAATCATCGAAGATTCCCTTAAAATCTTATAATAATATTTTCAAAATAAATTTTTTCTTAAATGATTTCAAAATAGAAAGAGATATTTCTCTAAAAAAGTTTTTGATTTTATCCATGTCAACATACTTTGATGGATTTTAAGCTTATTTGAAGTTGTTTTATTATGATAAAAAACTTCCATATTGTGTTGAAGGTTTTTTGATATGTTTGACTGTGGATGTTTTATTTTTATACCATTCATGGTTTATGGATAAAGTATTTACATTTCGTATGCTAGTTTTAATACGAATGTTTATGTTATGTTTAAACTTTTTCATATGGGGAATTCATTGGACTTAGTAAGTTATGGGTGGAGCCTGCTATAGATCCTTAATGCATCGTTAGGTCTAATGAGACAAAATAGTGTCTTGGCACAAGGCCTTGATAAAATCTTATTTGTATTCTTGGCACAAGGCCTTGACTATGTGGTTATGAAAGTCTGACATTATGCATTCTATCATTATGAAAGTGGCTATTGATATTTCATGTGATTATTTGACTAGTATAATATCCATGTGAGTAAGTAAATGGAATTATTT
The DNA here is from genome assembly GCA_963277665.1 of Viscum album. Taxonomy (NCBI): domain Eukaryota; kingdom Viridiplantae; phylum Streptophyta; class Magnoliopsida; order Santalales; family Viscaceae; genus Viscum; species Viscum album. The sequence goes on from OY728121.1 coordinate 1,425,618,250, forward strand.
TGATATATATTGGCCATATTATGATGAAGTTTATGTTGAAAAGGCTTTTGTTTTAGTTTTATACATTTCCTTAAATGTTTATGCTTATTTAAGGAAGTTTCCGCTATATTGTTATCCTTACTAAGCATCTGAGCTCACCTCTTTCTATGTTTTATTTTTCCCAGGATTAGTAGATGTATATTATGACTGACCTGCAGGGATAGTCTATGGGATCTTAGTGTTGTCTATGAAAATAATGTTGTTGTAGTTTTCAATTTATGATGTAATGTAAACCTTATGAATGCATCTAGTACTTCCAAGGATACTAAACTAATCGGTCTTTCGAGACTTGATCTTTTGTGATCATGCCAATGTTATATAATAATGCACAGATTCTAGGTAACTGGGGTCGGGGCGTTACACAACTTGTAAATGAGTTGAGTTTGGAAGTGGGATTTTTTAGTGGCCTAATGATGATTGATACACCATTGGAAGGATGGTCGATAGACATCTGTATATGTAAGGTGTGTTCTCTTAAGGCTGGGGAGTACTGTTTTCTTTTTGATATTTATGCCCTTAAAATAACAAGATTTGACCTAATTATGGGTATGTAGTGGTTAATAACACACTAATACCGCAAGTATTGTTACTATAGTAGAGTGACTTTTACATCTTCTGAGGGTTAAAATTATATTCACTGTGGATAGTAGGATATCCAGGATTGTTGTATAGGGCCAGTTCACTGGTAACTGGGAGAGATCACCACCCATGTTTCAAGTTTTTTGATGGATGAATCATGTGTAAAGGAGTATGTCTGTCAACTATAGTGGAAAGGTTCCAGTATGGGTTTTCAAAGGACTTCACATGGATTCCACCTGAGTGAGATTAGGAATTTATGATTGAGCTCATGTTAGAGGATGAGCGAGTTTTTATTCCACCATACAGAATGACACCATTAGAGATTCAAGTTTTTAAGACTCAATTGGAATGGTTCTTGAGTAAGGGTATTATCCATCTGAGTACATTTCCTTGGGGTTCTTCACTCTTGTTTTATAATAAGGATGATGGAACTTTGCACTTATGTTTTTATTACCATAAGTTGATCCAGTTGAATGTGAAAAATTGGTATCCTATTCCACATATAGATGATTTATTTGACTAGTTGAGAGGAGATTGTTTTTTTTTTCAAGACTTACATGAGATCACCATATCATCAGTTGAGAGTCAAACCTTCTAAAATACCTCAGACTACGTTTAGGAGCAATAATTACCTATATGAGTTCACTGTAATGTTGTATGGGTTAACATATTCTCCAGTATATTTTCTGTCCATGGTGAACCAAATTTTCCACCAATACTTGGATCAATTGTTTTTTTAGTTGATGAAATATTGGTGTAATCCAAGACTCATGAAGATCATTCCCAACATCATGAAATCATCATGATTATACTGAGAGAGAATCATCTATACACTAAGTTAACTAATTTTCATTTCTGGATTGATTAGGTAAATTTCTTAGGTCACAAAATCTCAAAGGAAGGTGTGTATTTGGACCCAAATAAGGTTCTCGTAGTGATTTATTGGGAGTATCCCAAGAATTTTATTTATATCTATAGTTTTTTGGGTTTAATAGGGTATTATTGAAGGTTCATCTAGGACTTTTCCCATTTGGTACACCAATTTCAAATTTTTCCAAGAAGGGGAAAATGTTTTAATGGTCAGGAGCATATAAGTATTATTTTCAAGATTTATAGAATAATTTTACTAATCCACCAATATTGATCCAACCTGAACCATTTGAGAAGTATATGGTGTTTAATGATGCTTCTAGGATATGTATTGGAGTAGTTTTGATGTTGGAAGAAAGATTTTTGGTTTATAGTTCACAGTAGTTAATTCCACATGAATTAAACTACCTCGTCATTTGATTTTGAGATAGAATATACACCCAGGAATGGAAACAATATGGCTAAGGTTTTGAGTAGGAAAACATTGGCTCAAGAATTTCAGCAGTCTAGTGTTGAGTGGAATATGATTAAATTACTAGATGAGATTCATTTTATAGCTTAGGATGTTCAGTAGATTATGACTCTAATATTAGTTTTAGTGGAGTCTACACTTTTGAGCCAGATCAAGGAGAGACAGTATGAGGATCCAAATGTTTGGACTTGATATAAAGCCTTGAAGGCAGGGAGTCACCTTCCAATTGTACTATATATGAGGATGATATAATCTATGTCAGGAATCAGGTTGTTGTTCCTATGAGTGTGCGGGAGGAGATAATGTGTGAATTCCATGCCTTGAAGTGAGTGGTACATCTGTTTTTTTCAAAAATGTGCCATGAACTTCATCACTATGTACAAGAATAAAAAATGAGACTATAAGGTTTATGAAATGCTGTTAGAACTATCAGTAGGTGAAGGCTAAGCATCAACGACCCTGTGGTTTACTAAATTCGTTTACCATTCTGGAATGTAAGTGGGATGACGTGACCATGTATTTTGTGGTCTGTCTCCTGAGTATTCCTCATAAGGACATTATATGGGTGGTTGTTCACCAACTAATGAACGTTACACATTTCTTTCCAATATGGGATACCTTCTTAGTGGGTCAGTTGGGAGATTTGTATGTTCAGAAGATAGTTCATCTACACAAGGTGGAATGGAGTGTAGATTCAGATCGTGACTTGTGTTTTACTTTGTTCTTCTGGAAGGGGCTTCATAAGGCTCTTGGAACACATGTTTTACTAAGTATGTATTTCCACCCATATATAGAGGGGCAATCAGAGGGTACTATAGATGTGTTTGAGGATATGCTTCAGGCATGTGTCCTAGACTTTGGTGGATCTTGGGAGAAGTACCTAACATTTGTGGAGTTCACCAATATCAACTGTTATTAAGAAACTATACAGATGGTACCATATGGGGATCTTTATCATAGTCCACGAAAATTTCCTTTATGTTTGTTGGAGGTAGGTGAGTTAAAGCTATTGGGACAGAGTCTCGTGAAGGATATGTCGGAGCGGGATCAGTTGATTCAAAAGTGTATGGATATGTACCAAAGTTGTAATAAGTCATATACAAATATACCTTGAAAAACCATAGAGTTTACAGAGGTTTATCATTTCTTCCTTAATGAGTCACCTAGATCGGGTCAACATAGGATTTGGAGATAGGTCATGTTGGCACCCAGGCTTATTAGACCATTTGAGGTTGTGGAAAGAATCGGGTCAGTGTCATATTGATTGGAACTTTCATAGAATTAAAATTATATGCATTATGTTTTTCATGTGTCATGACTTAGGTGGAATCACGCCAACCATTATCATGTGATCTATGTGAATTATATTGAACTGGAGACCGATACGACCTTTGAGGAGTGTCTGATAGGTGTGTTGGATCGTAGTGCAAAAGTTTTATAGGAAAGGAATATGCTGATAGTTTGTATTTTGTGGAAATATGGGAGTGTTTAGGAAGAAACATGAGAGAGATAAGGGAATATGTGGGTCTAGTGGCCTAATCTTTTTGTCTTGAAATATTAGATATGCTTAGGAGTATAGCTCAAGAACAAGCTATTATAAGGCAAGGAGATTGTAAGACCCAAAAAAATTTCTGGATATGTCTCAAGCTTGTTTTCAAGTACTATATTTATTTTTTTAGTGGATCTTTATTGGGTTTTTATTTAGGGATTTTGAGGGTGAAAATGGATAATTTTTCGAACAAGAGAAGTAGTTCATGGTTGGTACACGATTTTCCCAAACTGTGCGCTTAGGCCAAAAAACATTACAAACCCAAATATAAGGGATCTAAACAGTTGGTGCATGGTTTTCTAAATTGTGTTCTCTCTTAGTAGTAATAGTGCACCCCTGGGAGGAATCACATAGTTAGGTGAACATTTACGTAAAACTATGCACCCTTTAAAAGAAATTGTGCATGCGGTATAATAAACCACAGAAAATTCATTAAAATTTTTCAGAACCCATGCCTTATATCCCAAAACACCCTAAATCAAACCTAAACCAATTACATCAAATTTTAGAGACTACAAGATGAATTATAAGTCATTCCAACCTCCTTTCTTGACTAATTGAAGATCCGTTAATGGATCTGCACCTCTCCCAATCAGAGATTCTCATCCCATATAGTTTCCTCCCTCTCTCTCGTCTTTCTCTCATCCTTTGATGGGATGTTTTACTCTATATAAAATGGATCTAGATCTAGGTTTTAAAGGATCTAATCTATTTCATCATGGATATGTGTTTCATAAATAGATATCATTATTCATCATGATCTTGGTTGTTCTGATTTAATTGGGGATTTTCGTTGGAGAGTGTCTCTCAATGATCTTGAGGTTCGTAGTCTATATTTAAAATCACTTATTACTGATTTAATTATGTTTATGTGATTGTGAAATTTTAGTTTCCATGATTAGGAAATTTCATCAGAGATTGAATTGATTTATTTTAATTTCTATGTGATAATGAATTGGGTTAAATTTGGTGCAATTAGATTTGGTGGAATAAGATTAATTAATTTTTTAATTAATTAATGGAATATTGTGATTGGGGAATTGATGAGATATTGGGATTGTGTAATTGGTCAATTAATGTGATCATGAATTAATTGATAATGAGAATTATGATATGGTTGTCTTGACCTTAATGGGTTGATGGGTTATATGATTTTAATATTACAAAATAGTTTTATGATGAATAATTTATATTATCCCATGTGATGAAATTGATGAACCATTTTTTTGTGATAAATTTTAATGGTATATCATGATGCAAAATTCTTATAAAAGGGTTAATGTTTATGAACCTTTAATGTCATTATATAAGTGCGATTGATTGATATATGAGTGTGGGACATAGAATAATGCTCCAATTATCCATATGTGATTTACCAATAAACTGGGTGTGAGATAGGGATTGATGCTCTAAATACTCATGGGGTGCTAAGCATCGCGTTCTAGGCCCAAAAGGTTGGAATTGGTCTATGGTTCCAAGTAGCTATGATATTAAATTGGAATGAAATGGATAGTGTAATGCAATGTTTTATAATGATATTTAAATTAAATATGTGTTACGGTTAACACTCTAGCATAGTCCAAATTAGGTATTGAGGGTTTGAGTTTCCTTGGGAACCTCAGGGATTATGTGGTTAAATAAATACTAAAAAAATGTTTGTAAATTGTTTGCTTTATCACTCATATTCTATTCTTTATACAACTATATATACTTCTATCCACTGGATATTATTTTAGATACCATTGGTGGTGGCCTAATGAGTCATACTCACAACCTACTTAGGTTTCTTGATCGGTACCCTAATAGACTTCATGTTTTTAGTATAGGATAAGGTAAAGATCCCTATGTTAGATGGCTCATGTGGGATGAAGCATGGATAAGGGAACCGAAATTTTTATCAGGACCTACTTGGGGGAATTTTCAATGTTATTATTTTGGGTTTTTCATTTGACACCAGACTTGTATTTTGGCATGATATATCTAATGATTTAGTTTTGGATATTTTATTCTTATTTTGGTCATCATGTATTACTAGTATGTTTTTGTTATGGAATTATTATGGTTTTTGGTTATTGTCTATTAATTATTTAATTTTTATTTCTATTAATGAGATACTTTGATAAAGATGGTATTGTCTTCCCATGCTGTTATATTAGACCCTCACTACTATTCAATAACCTCTACTATATGGGGAGACAAATATTAAGTCATGAAACCAATTGGATTGGGGCACCAATGTGTGGAATCTAGGTTATCATGTTACATCATTGTGAATTTTTTAGAGTTACTACCCCTAGGTGTGTATGTTACAGAGCCACATCCACTTTTATCATTTAGACGGGGATTAATTTTCTTGGAAATCACTTTATTCTTTATAAAAATTTGAACACATTTCCCAATACCTTTATTACCTTTTTAGTTATCCTTATATTCATCCCTAAACATATCCTTATAAATATCCCAAGAGAACTCACTAAATTTTTCTCATCCTAGTTTCCAAAGGATAACTAAACCACCATATGATACCTACTATAGAGACCCATACTTATCATTCATAAATATTACACAAATGTTTATGAATATTAATTAAAATATAGAAACCCATGACTTCATACTACAATACTTTAGTTCCATTAGAACCATGGAACATAATATTATTAATTCATGAAAGATCTACAATGTCACCCATAAATATATTCCCCTTTATTAATATCTAAAAACATACCATACCATACTTAAACCTTTATTCATAACTTGGTGAAAGTAAACATAATAAACGGTGATTTTAGATTCTAAGTAAGGGTAAAAAATGGAGATACGTAAGCATAAAAGCATAAGTGTATGAGAACATGATATTAACATTTGAAAACCACTCTCTTAATATCAAAGATTATAATATTGTTTCATGAAATAAAGATTGGAAGTTCACCAGGCACAAATCACAAGTGAATCAAAGAATATAATCCATGAGATCATAAAATTCTCATAAAACAAATATTTTTGGCATACACATTAGCTTATAACATTGTGAACATGTGTAAATAGAAACAAGTTCACTCATTAAGTTAAGAATATAAAATCAGGCCCTCACATAAACTTATGGAAATGTAGCCAGGTCCATGACTAACATTATGGACATAAAAGATAGGTCCCCACATAATAATTTGTATATGTAATCATATTCACATATAGCTTTGTGAATATGTAATCATATTCACATATAAAATTGTGAATATATAAGCAGTTTCACACATAACATTGGGAACATGCAATTTGGTTCACACATAACATATTTACTCACGAGTTATCGATATTTACTCAATACATTGGAGTGAAATATTGGTCCTTCTCATCTCATAATGAAACCCATATTTATGTGGGCCAAAAGATCATAAAACATTCATCATATAATAACCCATGAAATGAAATGGGTTTCATAAATATTTCATCCTATCATAACCTGTGGAAAAAATACAAGTTTCATAATCATTTCATCAAAACCTAAGTCTTGGAAAAAGAAGTGGGTTTTATAAGAATCTTATCATCTTATAACTCATGGAAGATAAATGAGTTTTGAAAACATCATTCCATCATAAATATAAACCATTCAAAGAAATAATAAGAATAATATCATTGGATCATATCCATAGTATGACATAGGTAACATCAATGGATGTCATATTATATGGAAAAAAAATTATCAGCTATTTAAAAAAATTCTTAATGAAAATTTACTTTCTTATTTGAAAACAAATTTATAAAACATAAAACATTTTTAAAATAATTTTAATTGAAGTTAACTTTTAAAACATATAAGGGAATCTTTAAAAATTATTTAAAACATTTTTTAAGTAAAATAACCTTTCATCTTTTAAAAAAAACTTTTTAAAACATAAAATAGTATGAAAATAATTTTGATGGTAAATAAATTGAAAACAGATAATGTAATATCTGAATAAAATAATGTTCATGATGTCGGGATGTTTTTTTTCATGTCATACATGTTAGAAATATATTTCTTTTACATTTTTTATTAAAGAAAAATAAGATTTTTTTTGAAAATGACATGAATATTTCATTAAAAACATTTTTAAAAAAGTCAAACATGGGTAAATTTTTTTTAGAAAAATAATATGATAATAGTAAAATATTTTTGAAACCATTTTTATAAAACATGATTTTTGAAGAAAATGGATTTCCAACCGAAGAGATAAATAAAGTCAGATTTTATTAAAAAAAATTACAATTATTTTAAGTAATAAATAGTGGAAAAATGGTAATATACCTTGAAAATATAATAAAAAACTAGTGGAGAATAAAATTAATTACTTTCTTGGGAGATGGATCATAATATTTTATCATTAGAAACATAATCATAAATAATGTTGATAAATGATGAGATTGTAACATAATATTTCTACCACTTTGGTAACATTGAATTTTTAGAACCATGAAAGAATAAAATTAAATTAAACATAATATATAACCAATAAATTAATTATATTATATTTCAAATGGTTTTATATACACCTCATAATAGATGATAGGTTCATAACATAAAATATGTCTCAAAGAAGGAAAAATCAGACAAAGATCCATTACCAATTTGGTAAATTTTGAACCAAAAACCCCAAGAAAAAGATATCTTAAAATTTATATATAAATCACATTAATATTAAGTATAATAATAATAAAATAAATTAAAGGTAATTATATACACCGCATAAAATAAATTGGTGGTGAATATGGAATTTGTCTCACAGAAGTAAAAAAATGAGACAGAAATCCCTTACCTCTTTAGTAATATTTTGAATCATATGACCCAATAAATCATAAAATAAAATGATATATTTAATATCATAAAATAAAGGAGATTAATTATTTAAAATTTAAATCGTAATTATATACACCACATAAAAGAAACGAGTGTTAAATTTTCATATATCTCCCAAAAATAAAAGAGAGACTGGAAATACCTTACCATAAGTCTCGACATCATTCATACATGTTCAAACCAAATATGTAATAAATATATGTTTTTTATAAATGTATTAAAAAACCATACACACACACAAACATATATATATATCATGCCTTATATTATTTAATTATGACCAGTTATTACCCATTTATTAACAATTCTTTTTTAAAATCAAGTTTCAAATAGTAACCGATTTGTTTTTCATATATGTTTAGATTTTTTATTTTCAGTACTCTTATTTGATCAAGATTAAAACATCTATAGAATAAAAAAAATGAAATAATTATCATATTTGTACATCAATTATAACATTAAGATCAATAATAAAAGATGGTTTTGAGAAATGAAGTACATTATGATCATGGAGACTGTAGGCCGTACATAAAGAAGTATCACAATATCATAAGATAAATTTATTTATTTAAATATACTTATATATATCATCCATTTTGTGTGGTGATTAAAATTGAGAGATTAACATTGCTTCGTGAAGGTGGTAGTCCGCATGTACATGAACAATATTACCATCTTTCTATGAATGAAAAGGTAAAAAGGAGGATGATATATTATCTTTTAAGAATGATAAAGATGTCATGAATTTAATAATTTTATCATTTATATCATATATTTTTATTAAAATTATCCATATTATCTTCCATTTAAAGTGATAGTGAAAATGAATCACATCACTTCACAAGGCGGTAGTCCATCGTACACACGAGCGACACTATTTTATCTCTTACAGAATGGAAATCCAAAAAGGTATATATTATATAATGAAACAATAGGTAAAATTATGTTTAAAATATCATATATATATGTATATATATTCATTATATACACCATAATATCCAACTATGAGAGCTGGTCGAGGAAAAATGAATGAAATCAGTTTGCGAGGTGGTTTTCCAACGTACATACAAATGATGAATTCATAACCATTTTGATGGAAGTGGAGATGGTTGTAGGTAATGACCATAACATAAAGAAATATCAATATATTTAAGATACTAATTTAATTATATCATCCTAGATAAATAATAACTGAAGGAGGTGGAGGATGGAATAAAATAAAAATTATTGTTGTTAAACGTTACCTCTTCTTTGGTTATCATCCATATGTTTGCACCAAGAGCCTTCCCTAGATGGATTTATGTAAAAAATAAGGATTTAATGATGATAGGAGAGAGTTTTGTAAATGATTTGAGAAGTTATTGTCTGAACAACAGTGGTTTGAATGTGTGAAAAAGAGAGGATAAGGGGTGGCCTTTTATAAGTGAGGAGAGTGGCACAATAGTAATTTTTTAAAAGATAGAATTCCACCCACATTTTATTAAAGTCACAAGGATAAAATAATGGACCATTATAAATAATAGAATATATAAAGTCAAACTATATGAATCCATTCAGTTTTGTAAATGTTTTTGGTTATTTGTAACCCTTATCTTTTAAATTTTACCCTAAGTAAACCCATTTTTACCTTAACTGCGGTAAATAGTTTTTGTAGTTTTTACTATTAATTTTTGTATAAATTAAGATGAACTTAATAGTTAATATAAATTATTATTTTTAAAAATATTAAATCAATTTTTTATAAATTAAATTCATAAAATTAGAATAAATTATTTTAAAATTAATTCCATAAACGTGATGAGAACTTGGTTTTTAAAAGAGAAAATGTCAAAAAGTTTACAAAGTTATCATATTTAAATTAAATATGAAATTGATTTAGATGTCCTAAATTGTATTAATGAATGTATAGTTGAACTATGTTTTTATAACCAATTTAAAATATAAAATAACCTTATAAATTTATTAAATAAAACAGAATTTTTTAATTAAAATTCAGTATTTTTCACAATTCATCAAAAACTTATTTTTAAATAAAATTATCAAAAATTTACCCTAATTTTTTTTTGATATTATGATTTCTAAAATGAATTTTATTTAATCAAATAAATTTAAAAAAAGTTTCAAATATAATTTTTGAAAAAATTCTTCCAAAAAAAGTGACAAAACCTCTTTTTAGAAAAATATAGTTTTTATATATAAAATTAGATTTATTATTATATCTTGACTTGAAAAAACATAAGATAAATGTTAAAAATTCAATTTAATATATAATATATAAATTTAATTAAAATAATTCTCCCAAATTTTTTTGTTTAATTTATTGAGGTAAACATGTTTGTGTATATAAAATTATTTTTTCAGAAAAATATTTCCTTTATTTTTAGTAATTTTTATTTTCATTTTTTCTTAATTAGTCACTAAATAAATCCTTTTATATACATGTATAAACCATATATATACTTAATTTAATTAATCTTATCCATACTCACCATTATAATAAAAATTTAGTAACTATCATATAATAATATTGTAATAATATAAAATATTTCATTTAAACCCAGTGTTGCATGAAATAAAAGATAAACTCAGTGTTGTGTGTAACCCAATATTAACTAAGTGTTTTGTGGAATAAAATATGAACTCATTATTTCATGTAACACAATCTAAACTTAGTGTTGTTTTTAATGTAAGATAAACTCAGTTTTTCTTATAATGAAAACTAAACTATGATTTGTGTGTTATGAAAAATATCAAAAATGGTTAAATTCAATTGAAAAAAATATTTCAGAAAATATAATTTAAGTAAAATCCACCACCTCTAGTGAAGTATTTTTTATTTTTTATTTAATAATATAAATATATATTAAATGGTTTGTTAATTTTAGGTATGAATTATTTTTATATTTTTAAAATATTTCTATGATTTATATTTTATATCTTTATATATTTTTTAATTTTTATTAATTTTAATGATGTATTAATCTATTGTTATTAAGTTTTTTAAAACTATAATATAAATAAAATAATCATCTCTAATAATACTACACCACAACCTATTAGTGACAAATTTATTTTTTTCTGCTAATATAGAATTAATATTTTTGTGATATATTTGAGTTTTTTTTCTCTAAAAATATTTTAACAAAAATAATTTGGGGTGGTATGTTTCAAATAATGTAAAATTAATATATTTTTTAAAACAAGAATTATTTATTATGGTCTTCCATTTTAGATAATTTTTAATGATGAAAAATTTACTATTGGAGATAAAATATTTCCACTATAAAAAGAATGAATTTTTTTGCCAGTATAATATATAGAGGACTTTCTGGCATGATTTCCTTAATATTGAGGTAGATATAAAAATGGAAGATCATGATGATGTGGGTGGTATGATGATGTAATTGATAGCATGGAAAATATGTTTTTGATGGTGGTTACATGATGGAATAATGATGGATTGTGCAAGTGGCTCTATTATTGGTATGAGATCTTATAAGTTATTACTTATTTTATGTTGATGTTATTTCAATGATGATAGTACTATTCACCATAAAACCATTACTTGAGGGGTTTTATAAAGTGTGTCCCAACATATATTTATCATGTAGGGACTTGATTACCATCATGTAAATTTTTCTTCCCTCACACCCAATCATTAGATTTTTAGATGTTAGGGTTGGTTGTAGGAAGTTAGTTGTTTGAGGAACATGGTACTAGATAGTGGGAGGATGGTGCATGGTAACTAGATTACCATCTTAGTGGCTTGCCTTTTCTCACCCCAACTCTTTGAATATATGAATATTAGGGATAATTGTATGAAGTTAGTCGTAGGGGGACATGGAAGTTGATGGTGGGAGTTTATTTGTGGGTGTCTAATCTATATTTTGATGTTGTGTGTCACACATCACATGTTATTTAGAAATCATGATTGTACTGTAGATTTTTTTATTTCTCTAATGAGATATACAATAGTTAGTATTTTTAAGATTTATATGTTGAGGAGTTTTCCTAGTTGAGAATTGAACTAGTTCATCGAAAGGTAAGAATGAATGGTCATATATGTAAGAACCCAGATCTTCTTTTCAGGTATGTTTTTCTTTTTCTGGCGTTTTTGAGAAAAAGAGGATTTTCTGGAAATTTCCTAAGTACATGCCGTGTACTTTATTAGTACACGTTGTGTACTCAGTTTCTGCAGGAAGCTTTGTGCTGGCCGTGTAAGGGCCGCACAGACGGTCATGTATGGTGACCAGGAGACTGCCTAAAGCTGAGTACAAAAAAGGCAAGTACACACCCTGTACTTCTAAATTACATGACATGTATTTTCTTTTTTTTCATTAAATGCACCGGGGTCACGTCTGACGGACAGAACCATCTCCTTATAGGTTTGGTTCATCCGAGAGCGAGAGTACAACTGTGATTCTTCCCCGAGCCCCCGATCGAGCATCCATCCTCCAATTTGACCACCGTCAATTGCGTTGGGATTTACTCTGTAATCTCTTCCTTCTGCTAGAGCTTCGTTTCATGATTACTCTTCTTTCTCAAGTTATCTTCAATTGAGAGTTTTTAGCATTTTTGTAGATCTACGGTGTTCTAGGGAGATTCAAGGCTTGAGGTTCACTTATATGTATCCTAAAACACTGAGGTAGGTGGTTTGTGCCTTTCCATTGAAATTCCTTAAGTTATTTGTGCAAAAGTTCCAACACCCTTGAACGGGGTATTGCGTGTTTACTATTTTAGCCTTGTTGATTGCATACTATGATTTTATGCTTTAATAGTGGTTAATTGAATGAGAATAGGGTTAATTGATATGCTTTAGAGTTGTTTCCCATGCACGATTACCTGTTTTAACCGTTTGGTCTTGTTTTCCTGTTAGGATGTTTACTTACCATGCCTAGTAATGTTAGGATGGAGTGATTGTTTATATGACATTATATTATGACGTAGACTGTTATCCAAGTAGTTCTTTAGGTTTAACTTGGCCGATATGCTTCGCTATACTTGCTTTAATTACACAGGGCCATGAGAACATGGTTTATAGACCATAGGGAGAATGGACGTAAGGGCTTCTACAGAGTGTCTTTTTTACTTACGATGCAAGACCAAAGAGGCAATTGATGTAAGTGATTCATCAGAGTGTATGTAGTTCCTCGACATGGTCCATAGGGGGAATGTGATGTAAGTGCTTCCCCATAGCGCCTTTAGTTACCGATATGAGACTATAGGAGGAATTGACAGCGAGTGCTTCCTTAGGGAGTCTATAATTAAGCTGAACCAGAGGGGTTAGACTGAGTGTACTGCCCATAGGGTTGCTTGTGTTCTAGGTAGGAACAAATGGGATAGGCTGTGAGTACTTCTCATAGGGTTACCTATTGTGTTATCTGCTTGCTTGTGTTTTTTTGGTTAAACTAGAGGGGTTAGGTTGAGAGTACTTCCCAGAGGTTTACCTAATTTGTTTATATGCTTTCTTGATATGTGGTGTTTGAATGCTTTGAAACTGTAGGAGTGTTTACTGTTGAGTACTTCCTTGTTTACTGCTGATTTTTCTTATTACCTTCCATATATGTTCACTGACTATTTGGAATAGATATCGTAGTGGTTGTCTACTGGGATTTAGTCTCACACCCTATTTGGGTCATGCTTTTGGGACCAAATAGATTATATTGTTGCAGGTATAGATAAGGGAAAGCGCCCTTCTACTTCAGGTACATGACTGCTTTGGAGTTGGATAGCATGAGACCAAGCTGAGTCTTGCGATACTGAAGAGCTATTTACTTTCTTTTCTTGTACTTTGGTTTAGTTCTATATTTCTACATTGTGACGTGTTTGGCTACTTTCCTAGACATATGTATCATGCATAATTTATATATGTGTTCTCCAATTGTTTCTTCATTAGTATTACACTATTTACTATTGTATGATATTATACTGCTTCCGCTACTGTATATATTTCTTGTTCCACTGTGTTACTCTACCAATGAGGGCATAGTTTTCCCACTATCACACCCAAGGCCCTCGCTGCTAGTCGGCAGCCTCTGGCATTCAGGGAAATGTGATTGAGGCCACGTGACAAACCGGGTATGGTGCACCTCTAGGTAGCTTTCGGAACTAGGATGTTACAATATGGTGGTAGGTTAACATAAATTAATTAATTTGGTTATTAATCATGGATAATATTAATGTTTTTGTTTGGTAGTCTTGGGGATAACTGATTGAATATGTGGATATACTCACCACACATTTTGTACACAGGGTTTTCGTATTGTGTTAGTTTATGTGTTAATACATGTTAGCTCAATTAATGAGGCTGATAGTAGGATATTATTTTATGATATTTTTCTATGTACCATTGAGGTATACAATATTTTTTTTGTTTTTATTCATTTGGGGGTTATAAATTGTGTTTTCCTAATTGTATTTTTCTTTCATTTTTTTTCTTTTGTAAAAAAAATTCATTTAATATATTTATTAGTGTTGATTTTTCTTATTCTATTATTCATGGGGGTGTATTGTATTTTCTTTAATAGTCTTTTGTTTTGTTTTTTAGATGGTGATGCCTCCCATTAATTGTATTTTCACCATTAACACTAGTCGTCAACCAATCTCATAATGAATGTGGGTTTTGGGAGTCGCTTTGATTCTCATCATTGATTAAAGGTTGGGTTTTAGTAGGGATTGGTCATGAAATACATTCTTTTAAAAATAAATATTTCTCTTTTATGACATCATAAAAGTACATGTGGTAAATTTATATTTAAAAAATTATATCACTGTATATGAAATCTATAAAATTCATATATGAGATAAATTTTATTTTATTCTTTATAAATATAGATGTATATTATATTTATCTTACCTAGTCCATGATATAAAATTATTATAATAAATAGATATAATTGAATATAAATAATATTTTAAATTATTTATACATGTGATAAATTTAAATTTTTAAAATTTGTATCATTATCAGTGTTATTTTTTAAATGATTTATTTTGTTTTAAACTTATCCCACATTATGTAAAAAAACATTCCATTAAAAAAATTATAATAATATATTTTAAATTTTTTGTATGAAATTTATTTTATATATTGTATTTTATGATAAAAAAATATATGAAATTACTGAATAAATGTAAAAAATTGTATATTAAAAAAATTATGAGTGGATAGTTAGAATTATATAAAAAATATTTATTAAAAAATAAATTTATGAGAAAACTGTGTGGTGTGAAGTTATGAACATTTTTTAAATAAAAATATTATTATGAAGTAATAAATATAGGGATAAATCTTAATGGAAATAAAATATTTTATTTAAAAATATTTTTATTACCATATACATTTTATATAAATATTTTTTCAAAATAAAACTTGTCATTATTCAATTTTATTTAATTTAATTCCATTATTTGTCATTAATGAAGTTGAACTAAATAAATCCTAAAATCCAAATATCAATTTCTGTAAAATTGGGGAAAACATCCTCTATACGACCATGGTTTGACCATGTTGAATTCAATTGGAAATAATATGACAAAAAGGTGGATGAGATTGAGTGAGATCTAGTATAATATATTTTGAACCATTATACTCCATTGGATTTTTCTTGTTCAGTCGTGATTATTATGATTTTTTTTATATACAAAATTGGTTTCTTAGATTGTTTTAATGAAGATAGTTGACTTGATCAGTGATGATAGAATGTGTACAGAATTCTCTGATTTTTTATCCACTAAAACATAAATAAGTGTCAATGTATAATTTTTGAATATAGAACCTAATTCTTATGAGAGGTGACTGATAAATGGTTGGTGTTGATAATAATTAGACCCAAAACAAATATGAACTACTACCGATTGAAAAATATTAAGCTCTACCCTTTATTAGTGCTAGAAAAAAAGACACTCATAAAGGTACTTTTGTTAGCACTTAAAAGAGCATAGACAAAAGTACCCCTTTTTCATCACTTTTGTTAGCAATGGTAAAAGATCCCCTTTATCATTTATTTTTTTAGTGCCAATAAAATTACCCTTTATATACGCTTTTAGCTAATGTTGAAAAAATTTATATTTCATAAATGAAAATTTTATACCATTAAAAAATAGATATTAATATATAAATATATTGATATTGATATAAATATAATATATTTTATTAAATATGATTTATACAAGACTAATTATGAATATACACTTAATATATAATATATTTAGTGAAAATTGGATTAGAAATAATTAAAACATAATATTTATTAATAACATGATAATTATTATTGATTAATAGTCATTTAAAAACAATTGGAAGATATAAAATTTTAATAAATTAATGAATGGTCTAAGATAATTTGAAAACATTAATTGAACTTAAAATGTAAATAACTTTTGATCTATGTGTCTTTTTTAGATATACCACATATAAAATTGAAACTTGTGAAAAAAACTAAGATTTGGGGACCCAGGGGACCCATGTTAACATTTTTATGATGTAAAAATGCCTATAATACCTCCAAAAATTAGTTTTTTATCAAGTTACTTTAGTCTTATTATCTTTTTTTAGTAGTGAATAAATTTATTTTCTTGTTTTTAAATTATATAGATATTATAGTCTTTATTTTTTTTATATTTTTTATAATTTAGTTTTATTTATAATTAAATATCTACATAGTTTCATGTATATTCATATAATAAATCAATTCTACAAATAAATATTTAAAAATATTTACCTAAAATACATATTTAAAATCTTTACTCGAAAATCATTCAGTGTTTTTGTTAACTTTTATATCACATGACTATGAATTAAAGTCTCCCATATACAACATGGAATAGTAATAAGAAAACACTATTATTGTTTGGATGAAAAATTTGATCCAAACACACTTTTACTTTAGATTACCGATACCCAAAAAACAAACCTCTAGTACTAAAATCTATATCAAATCCTCTTTACCATTCAATAGTAGTTTTCCTCTTTTAAATTAACAATTTGTGTTGATAAAATTTGTTTCCAAAAGGAACTGTATGTCTATGAATATCCTAAATATTATTATACCTGTTTTCATCATTAGTATCATCAACATATATTTTAGTGGCTGGTAAAGATATATTTTTTTGGTTTTTATTCCATGAACCACTATTTCAACCAACCACTACTGTAAAATTTTCTTCTCCCTTTGTTTACTCACTATAAACAAGGGTTTGAGGGACACCATTCTGCATAACACTCACATGAGGCAATGAAGTATGGAGATATTCCAGCCATTTAGTAATTTTTAGAGTATAAACTTTTGATGATACATGAAATCCCTACACTAAGCCATGGATGTGAGGAATGGAAGAGCTTCAATCATCAATTTTTTTTTTCTTTTGTTTTATTAAAATCTTTGAACTCAATTGATAACAGGAGAATCCAGTGATGAAAAGTTGTGGAGTGGGGGAGGAAGAGAAGTGGTAACTGGGTTTTGAAATGTATAGAAAAAATTTCAGTCTTCAAGGTAGTGGAAAAAATAATGTTCAATGAGAGGATGAACCCATTTCCATTATCCATATACTAAAAGGATTAGTTCCCCCATAAGTTTGGGTGTCTTGTGACTAAAAATGAAATTATAGGTAATAGGTGTGATGAAAATGGCGAATCAATCATTTGAAACTTGTAGTGGGTAATTTTATGCTACCAATGAAGGAATTCTATATTTGATTCACCCATGGGAGGGAAGGGTTTCTCATGTTTTGTTTTGGTTAGTTGATAACCTTTTTATATTATGGAAACATAGATAAGTGGATGATGAGTGTTAGGGTTAATTCCCATCTACCTCAACTCATCTTGATGTCAGACTTCCATAGATTATTTATTTCATTTTTTGTTTTCCCTAGTAATTGTTCTTATATCTGGGACCATCTATTAAATCACCAGACCTTAGAATCACATAATACACCCTTTTAGTAGGAAAATTGGATACGAAAAGTAGATGAAATATTATGACACATACTAGAAACACATACTAATTATTTTTTTATACTGATTATCATCATCGATTATTCTATAAATAGTTTTTTCAAACCTGTCCAAAGTGAGAACAACCTATTTCCAAGGGCATCATGGAGTTTTTTGATAGATTCCTTTACTTACAGTGAGAATTACACTCTCATTAAATTAATATTCATGTAGTTGATTTATCTAATCATGTATCTCTTTCCACACCTTTGTATACTTTCCAATGAGATTATTTTCAAGTGAAGATGAAAAAAATGAATGGATTTTATAATTGACCCACCATAGAGAAGATAATCCTAAGATGCACTCCAAAATAAAGAATTGGTTTTTAAAACCTCCTGAACATAGAGTATTTAATCCCCAATATGAACTACATAATGTTATTAAGACTCATTGATGAATAACTTTTGAAACTGAGTTTGCATGTATAAATCACATCCCAATGTTTCATCCATGTTATAGTTGTTCTACTAATGCACTCACACTAGTAGAAATGTATAGTAATTAAGGATCTTCACACTCTAATCCATTATATATACCACACATTCATCAAAGAATGTGTCTGACTCAAGATCAATATTATTGACATCGATTATAGGAGATGGATATGGAAGGTATTTTCTCAACTGTGATGCATGGAAAACATCATGCATAACATAGAAGTGCCTTGTAATATCTAATCAGTAAACAGTAGGACCAATCCTCTCCACTATCTCAAACGACCCCACAAACTTGGGTGCCATATTTCCTTGCCTCTGAATCCAACGATTCCTCAACCTCGGTGAAACTTGTAAAAACTCCCAGTCACAAAACCTAAACTAAATAGGTATTTGTCATTCATACATATAATATGTCTATAAACTATTATTGGTAGCCAACTATTTCTAGATTAACTACACATGCTCTGATATCTTCTATACAAGACTCATCCCTATTAACTCAAACTCACTATCCACCAACCAACATAGAGTGAGAAACATTATATACCATAGAAATACTCATAAGTTTATATCCATATAGAAGTCTGAAAATTGTTATTATATTTAAAATCTTTTAAGGAAGGGTGGTTCTCTCATGAACCTCCAAAATCTAGGTCACATGTAATCATAATTTCCTCCACAATTTATATATTCCACTAAAACTTTCCATTAGCTTTTATATAGTAGGAAGTGATTAAATGAACATGTGTAGCTAATTATTTCATAAATACATTCCATAAACAAGATGTGAAATGATCATCTCTATCCAAAAAAATAGTTTGAGGATCCCCATGCAAGTATACTATACCTGAAATATAGATACTACCTAGCTTATCTACTAAAAAGGTTGCTTTAATCAGAAAAAGTGTTCCACCATTGTTAGTAAATCTAATACCACCCAAACTGAAATTCTACTCTGGGGTTTCCTCATAAAACCCATAAAAAAATCAAAGTGACATTTTACCATTTCCACATAGTAATGGGAAGTGACTAAAAAAGGTTAATGGGTCCCTAGTTCTCATCTTTCACCTACTGGTAGGTGGAGCACCATGTAATAAAACCCATGATATTCTTTTTTATCCCTAGCTACCAATATTGTTAGTGCATGTATCAGTACATCTTTATCAAACTATAGTGATCCATCCATTTCAAGGAATGAGATTCAAGAATTTTATCTTCATAGATGTCCATGGGAACTAGGAAGAAACCATGAATGTAGATAATCTCATCATCATCTAAGGCCAGGTCTAGTGGCAGCTCCCCACCATGTATATTATGCCTTAAGGATAAAAATTCTTGATAAGATAGTTGTCTCTTATTTATCTTGTAGAGTAAACATTTACCACCAACTAATGACATAATGGCCATTCAAAATTGGTTCTCCCAAACATCCAAATGCATCACAATTAAAAGAGTTATAAAATATTGTTCATTTTTGACACCATAACTACCTGATCATGTATCTTCAATCTCAATGATTCTAAAATAACATTTCCCTTTCCATGAGTATAGGCTATCTCAATGTCAAAACATTGAAAATACTCAACACATATTTATTTATGAAGGTTCAAGTCTCATTGTGAGGATATGTATTTCTTGACGTGGTGATATGTATAAACCAAAAACTTATCCCTCAATAGGTAGCTCCTTCAGCACCTCAGGGAATGCAATACCACTTCCAGCTCCTTATCATGGGTCAGGTAGTTCATCTCATGAGATCTCATTTTCCAAGAACTGTAGGAAACCACTTGAAATAACTACATCAATAACAATATCATATTTATTCCTAATGTATTCAAATGCATGTTTTACTCTATACATGATTCATGTAGGGTCAGGATTGTTTTTTATTTAATCTTTCCTTCAGCTTCTGAAAATCCTCATCATATGTGTCAAACCATTCAGACATTACTCCCATTTTGGTCAAACCTATCATTTTTTTCTTCCAACCTAATAAAATACTATATGATCCTTTAGTAATTATGAACTAAACACAAAATATAATATATTTCAAATTCTATCTTGGGATACTCCCCAAAAACAATTTCCTAGACTATCTCAATGTCTATGTATATTTCAGCCTCAAAAATAACATAACCCAAAAATTACACCTCATCAATCGAAAATATACACTTGAGAGCATGGAGTAGATCCAATTTTCTTAAAGTGTACTCAACACTATCTCTATATAATTATCATTCAACTCATACAACTTAAAGTAAACTATAATTTAATATAATAAGATAACAATAAATTGAGAAAATATGAGTGAAAAACATATTTATCAAAGCTATATATTATTTTCACCATTAATTAATCAAGAAAACATCAATAAGTACTCATATAAATCATATCTACTATCAAACACAATATACAACATATTTTAAGGACTCTATATCAGCTAGTGATACATTGATCTCAGAATAATCTTAAAAAATACTTAGGCTCCTCTCAACTAATCAAATGGGTCATCAATACATGAAAGATTATAGCAGTTTTTAATCATCGACTAGTTAAATTTCTAGTAATAAACACATAACCCCAAAGAACCATATTCCTTCATGGTGAATAGCCATGGAGAAAACTAAGGATATGTTCTTAGCTAAAAAAACCCCTTGGAATCTAAGTCTTATAGCTGATCTTTAAGCTCGCGAAGTTCCACCGGATCCATCTGATAAGGAATAATAAAAATGGGTTGATATTTTATTTAAAGATAAATAGTTACCTCAACATATCTCTCAAGAGGAAATACAAATAGTTAATCAAGAAAAACCTTTTGAAATTGATCCTCCATGGGATGAAAAATTTCTCATGGAGCATCCTCTCCATCTATTAACAAACTGGAAAGGAGGGTATTAATCCCACCTAGTTTCTTATATTCAATTCCTATGGGACCTATTTCTAATCTCCATTATTTAATGTGAATAGACCCACCATCTTCAAGGTATGTGAAATACACTCATCATTGGTAACTGTTGATGTAAACACGGTATGGAATCAACCTAATCCATCACAAGTATGTGTTTAAAAATGATCATTTCTAACATGAGGTAGTCCAATAAAATTTCCTATCCTCCAATATCTAAGGAACATTATATAAAATAGATAATTACCTTTGATCACATCACCAATAGTGTGTCAATAGAGATAAAGTTTTTATATATATATTCAATATACAATCAAAGTTTATCAATGATTTGAGAAGTTATGATGGAATGTGAAGCACTTATATCAATTAAAGTTCACCCTAAGGTAAATGCTACTAAAATTATTCCTCAACTCATATAGGGATCTTCATCATAGGATATAGTTGAAGGCTGTAAGGAATGAAACTGGGATAAAACACAACTCTAAGCTCCCACATGACTTCTCTATATAGTGATGACCTACTTTTGTGGATGACCTTGTCCTTGAGTACTTCTCCCACCACCCTGGCCTGAATATTTAGTCGATCATCAACTACTTTCCTGACATCACATAGATGATATTTATCCTATTACTTTAAACTTTCCTAATGATCCACCATTTTCATCCCCAATATCTATTATGAAAAACCATTTTAGGTGTCCCATCATTCCACAAGACTGGAACTCAACTAGTGGTCAGGGGAACTGGGGTCTTATATGGCCTCATCTCTTTCAATGATAGAATTTGATATGTCATTACCCCTATGAAAAGGGAGTAAAACCACTAATTTGACTATTCAAACCACCAACCTGGTGTGATTTTTCATAATATTCCTTCCTACTACCTGAACGTCCATCACTTAATCCTCAAGTAGAAATTGACTATCCTCATAATTTCCCCTCATTCAGGGTTCTTTCGGATATAATCATTTAATTAACAACTTCATGAAAAGAAGTATGATGAATTGTGTTCACCATAACATGAATCACATGCCAAAGTAAATACCCAAAACATCTTTTCAGGGCCAAATCATCCCTAGCCAGGATTGAAGATAATTATTCAAACTCCATAAAATGATCTGTATATTCTATGACCATCATATTTCTATTTGTAATATACATGAAATCACTAGCCCTATCATCTCTCAGGGTCTATGGGAATAAGTGGTCAAATAAATTTTTCTCGAAATACTTCTATGTAAGTCATGCATATTGTTATTCCTGGACTAGAACATCCAACCATCGCTTCAGTAACACCATTTTTCAGGACTTGACCTCCACGGTCCAGGAACCTTGTCATCTAATCCCATGGGTCTCGTGTAATATCTTTGTTTCCTTCCTAATATACCAAATGATATTATTCACTAGGGTTACCTATAAGACCAGTGACTCCCTATATGATAACACATATTCTTTCAGTTTAGTTTTTCCTCACACACACCATGGGAAAATTCCCAAGAGTTCATCCATCCTATAACTACTCCTAGTCTATCACACAAAACTGTAGGTTTCTAATCAAGTTAGATCTATAAAAAAAGGAAATCCTTATTAACATGGGTAGTAACTTTTAGTCTTTTATTTCTCACTTATCTTGGGGTGTTACACACTCCCCCCCCCAAAGTGAAACACCCTAATTGTGGACCCCACACCTAAAACCTAGGTAGTGTCTCTACACTTCTAGATTGGTATTAGATCTGATCCATTTTCCACATCACATAATCCTCAACCTCTAATTAGTACAAGACCAATGCTCACTTTTGACCTTAATCATGTCACCCCATATGGGAGAGTTTTCTGACTAGTTGTGTGGGTCTATGATTGTTCAATGTGGACATTGCACCCATATATTAGTGTAAGACAACAATAGAAATAATGGAATTCATATAAGCATCTACAATGAGTAATAAATAGAAATCTATGAAAGTGTCAATGAATAAATATAGATCAACAATATCGAATAATGTATCCATGTCAAATAGAAAAAAAAAATTTAAATATGACAAATAACAAAAAAAAAAGAAATAAAAAAAGTATAAGAATTTAAATAAAAGGTAATGACCTCCCAAGATTCATCATATCAACCCAAATTTAGAATTAGACATGGGGCTCTTGTGATTATCCAATTCTGATGTCATGAAGCCTACTAAAGTAAAAATGGTGGCCTGATTAGAGTTTGAGTAAAACTTAGTAGGACACCACCAATAGTGTTTATAAATATATCCACTCTAAATAAGTGCATGCAGAACTGAAAAGATATGTGTATGAATATAACTATATTAGAAAGTAAATAAAAAACAACTTTGATCCCTGGGTTCCATGATGAAACCCAAGACCGAATATACCTATGTTGGCTAATGTTGAATGTGTTTTATTAATAAGAAATGGAGAAATATATTCATCCCTAATTATAAATCACAACCAAGAAAATATAGCTATCCCAAAACAATATTCACTACCTGAAAAATATACATGTCCTGAAAAAATACTCCCACTTTTAGAAATATACCCGTACCAAAACAATAGTCTCACCAGGGGAGATATACCCTTCCTAAAATAATAGTCATGCCCGGGGAAATATACCCTTCATAAAACAATAGTATCATGTGGAGAAATATTCCCATCCTAGAAATCAAGTATATAAGTTTCCCTAAATTGGTTATCTCCATAACATAAAACAACATTTACTATTTTTTAACTCAAAAAATCATGCAAACCAATTATATTTTCATAAATTTATCACATTTTAGGATAATTACATATCTATGGAACATTTTTAATTTAAATAGAATTAATATAATTTTAATTTCATGAAATAAAAAATATAATTTATTTCTGGGTCGAACGGGTGGTATCTTATGCTACCACACAATGACTACACTAAAAAAATGATAATACTTATGGGGAAAATATAAAACACCAGCCTCAAATGAAATATAATTAAATGGAAAATATGTAATCTCACCATGATCTCATAGATCCTAGATTACATTTCTACTCCTTGTATGAATACCAAATAAACCATATCAAAATAAGAATTGACCCCTCAAGTTGGGCAAGGTAGATTTCTTCTAGGTTTCCTCTCTATAGAAAACAAGAAGATTAAGAGAGAACAAGAGAAATCAGAGTCTTACCTTTGATTCCTAGGGTCAAGTGTACTTAAGTTTGATGATATTGGTCTCTAGAAAGTGAGTAATTACAAAATTCTACTTTAGGAGGTCTAGGGATTGAAAGACTATATAGATGGATGAAGAATGAATGTTTTCATGCGATTTTCAAGTTTAAAATCTAATTTATGGATATCAATATCCCCATTGTATGGATTGGATTCACTATTTGGAACACTGTGTTCCAACCTCATGAATCCCACAATCATAGAAACACCATATCACAAGGTTAGGTAACACTATTTAATAAATCATGCACCAAAAATTAAAAATGATCTCTAATAATTTTCTATTTTTCTACATCAACCTATAGAAACCTATATTGTTAGAAAAATAGTGTGACTACCTTTACCCCTCCACATTGTTATACACATGGTTATCACTAATCAGGCATTAACTATGCACCTCATACTGTAATTCCAAAGGAGGAATGGTCATCAGTGCACCTCCTAGAACTAACTCGATGGAGAAATACACCTCTCTCTTAGGAGTTAAACTAGAAAATTGGTTTTCAAAAATGTAACTTAAATGATCATCCACTATAGATAATTTTTTAACGTGATACCTAATCATCCGGATACAAAATATCAATATGGTATGTCATCCCACCCAACCCATGACGCTCTGGTCTAACTCGACTCTAAAAGAAATCCCAATTACCTTTTATAATAAAACTCCTCCCTCTCGTGTTGTGAAATTAACCCTTTTGTGATAGAAATAAACATATACATGATAAGAATCTAGAATTTCCATCAAAATTATGATTTAAAACCCAGTTTGTAACACCCCAGGATTCCACAGTATGCTTCTTTTTGAATAATATTGTAGCGTGTGTTGTACACAACTTCGAGTTCTAACACACCACAACCAATGAAACTAGCCGTTATGAATAGTAATACCCACTTTTTGAAATTTTATTAATTTTATATTTCAAAATGGACTTCATATTTGGATTTGGAATATCAAAATTAGCTTATGGTGAATTTTTGGTATTTTTCTGAAAACATTCAGTTTTTGATGAATAGTGAAAAATACTGAGTTATAGTTTAAAACCGAATTTTTATTTAAATAATTATTTATTTTATTTAAATTTATTTTAGGTCAAAATAGATACATAACACCTATATAATTTCAATATAATTCCTTGGATTTAGTTTATAATAATTTTATATATATAAAAATTTTATTGAACTTTTTACCGTCTTTTACCCACCTCCTAGGAGCATTTGCAAATTTACATAAAACTTAATTTTACAGCTTTTATGAGTTGAATTTAAAAAATACAAGAGACACAGTTTATATCAATAAGAAAAATTTGGTTCAATAAGATGAAAATAATTTTTGGTGAATAGTAACTTTTTACTTTTATTTACCACGTTTAAAAGTAAATATGGTAATTAAGGGTAAAAATGGTATTATTATTACCCTAACACATGTCATAATTCTATTGTATAAGTATAATTCGACCAAAAACAACCTTAGGAATAAAATAGGAACCTCTTTGGTCCACTTGGATTAGATTAGGACATTTATTGTTATTTAATTCAAAGAAGAGTTAAAAGTGTTAAATTCAAAGTTAAATAACTAAACCATTTTTAATATAGGGTTACACATAAGATAAATTCGACTATAAATATTAATTAGAAATATAAAAATATTTCCTAAATAATGATATTTTATTTATAATTTTTAGACATTAAATAATTTAATTTATTTATAACACAATGATGATGCAATAATTACCTTATTAATGAAATATTAAACTAATTGATATTATAAATATACAAATAAATCTAATTTGAGACTTTTAATGGATTAAAATAATTTTATAGGTTAATATAACAGGTTAGGGTTGGTTTGATGAATTTTTTTCGAAGTAATAATGCTTTTATAAATTTAGCAAAAACAAAATACCAAATAATGTCAAAATTGACATAAAAGAGTTTTTAAAAAAAATATTATATTATTAATTGATATTATATTCATAAAAATATAAGGTTCGGCCAAATGACTTATATAATGATAGGTATATCATTAATTAACCACTTTGGGTTCTATTGGTAGTTTATAGTAAGTTTACTAACCATATAATATAAAAATACAAAGAGACATGGTTAATGTCAAACTAATTAACTAAGAGTTAAATCTAAACGATAAGTTTAATATAGTGACCCAAATTTATATAAAACCTATTGGTTGTGTGGTTTTAGACCAATCCCCACCTTATCCTTTAAGGAATCCATTTTAAAACCATTATAAAACGAAAATTATTTTATTATAAAATAATATTTCTAGCTTTTCCTAAGGTGCCCGTCACCCCTCTTATAAAAGGGAACTCCCCCTTACCCCAAATTCACACCTTAAAAGCATTTTGGATCGGCAAAACCCTACCCAAATACCCTCTCAACTGTCCTCCCTTCATCCTATAGGCCTTCCTTTAGTTAGAAAGCCAACGTAAGGATCTCTTTTGATCAAATCAAAAGGAAGAACCCGAAGAAGAGGTAAATATTTCATCACCTCTTTCAAGTTCCTTTCTTCTTCCACTTCCTCTTTTTTGTTTCCATTATAAAATAACAACTCCAGTATCTTCTATATTCTGTGATGTTATTATAAATATTTTACAACAATATTCATTATTCTATCCATCTTTTTAATGACATGTCACCATACGTGCGTACGTACGGCTTACCGTCTCCATGTCGTGGTGTAATTGTTATTCAATACATTATTATTTATATGGGTATAATAATGATGTGTAATTGATGTAAATAATAAACATAACATGATAATGATTCTTTATATATGATATAACATCCAATTATATTTTATTTTAATATGAAAAGAATGATATTTTCGCTCGTGCGTACGTTCGGATTATTGTCTCCACGAACTCGATGAGATTCGTTCCCCATCATATCCATTCAAGACTAATTTTCATTAGATGATTACAAATAATGTTTAAATACTTAATATAATTATAAATATGAATAAGATACATCCTATACATAATAAACATTACTTACATAACAAAGCATATAAAGGAAAACGAATCAGTTAACACCCGAAACGATGATAATACTAAGATATTATTAAAAAAGCAATGTTAAAAGATCATATATGATATCATATAAATATATATGATTCTTGTATAATTTGATAAAAATTATTTCACCATTATATAGGAGGTTAACCTACCCTCAACCAAGGAAAAGTACAAGGTAAGGGTTAATTTCACAATCGCTTTATTATCTGAGGTTGTTTTTACGTAAGTATCTACTGGGACATCTTTATCATCCACATCAATGTTTCTTAATATTACATTTCAAAACATTTTTACTATTTACTAGACTATGGGTTAAAGTCATTTTTACCCTTGTATGACTATTATAAAAATGGTTGAAAGGAACTTCATTTTCCAAACAAGGTACTTTTGACCTTTTCGACAAATTTAAGGTAAGAATGTTTTTTTAACTTATACGGCGGGTGTGGCTATTTTAGGCCGTTATAACGTCATAGAAGATTCCCTTATAAGATTATAAGAATATTTTAAAAATAAATGTTTTCTTAAATGATTTCAAAATAGAAAGAGATATTTCTCTAAAAAAGATTTTGATATCATCTATGTCAACATCCTTTGATGGATTTTAAGATTATTTGAAGTTGATTTATTATGATACAAAACTTCCATATTGTATTGAAGGTTTTGTGATATTTTTGACTGTGGATGTGTTATTTTTTCACCATTAATGGTTTATGGATAATGTATTGACATTTCGTATTCTAGTTTTAATACGAATGTTTATGTTATGTTTAAACCTTTTCATATGAGGAATGCATTGGACTTAGTAAGTTACAGGTGGAGCCCGCTATAACTTCTTGATGCATCGGTAGGTCTCTAGAGACAAACTAGTTTCTTGGAACAAGGCCCTGACAAAATCTTATTTGTAGTCTTGGCACAAGGTTTTGACTATGTGGTTATGAAGTCTGACATTATACATTCCATCATTATGAAAGTGGCTATTGATATTGCATGTGATTATTTGACTAGTAGAATATCCATGTGAGTAAGTAAATGGAATTATTTTGATTTATATTTTCCATATTATAATGAAATTTATGTTGAAAAGGATTTTGTTTTAGTTTTATACATTTTATTAAATGTTTATGTTTATTTATGAAAGTTTCCGCTATATTGTTATCCTTTATGAGCATCTGAGCTCACTCCTTTATATGTTTTATTTTTCCCAGGATGCGAAGAAGTATATTTTGACTAACCTACTAGGATAGTCTATGGGATATCAGTGTGGTCTATAGAAACAATGTTGTTGTAGTTTTCCATTTTATGATGTAATGTAAAACTTATGAATGTATCTAGTACTTCCATGGCTACTAAACTAATCGGTCTTTCGAGAATTGATCTTTTGTGATCATGAAAATGTTATGTAATAATTCACTGACTCTTGGTAACTGGGGTTGTGGAATTACAATTGGTATCATAGGAAGTTTAGTACAAACCTTGGAATAAAGATTTAGATAAACTCTGATTAGAGCACATTACCCTAAGATAGTCTTTGAGGATTAGTATAGAAGAACTTCCTAGAATTTTAGTATTGTAGTGGTTTTTTGAGTTTTCCAAGAAATACATCCCTTTCTAGATACGAGCAGGTAGAGGTGGCTCTGACACAGATGTACCTAGGGGTAAAAACCAAAAGCAACGCTTTGAGCTACACTCGAATGAGAACTGGTGCACGACAACGGGCCTTGCTGCACTCTTGGTTACGAAACTCCTGGGGGATATGCTTAGGATAATTCTCATTTTATTTACAAACCATTATGAAGGGTTTATGAGTATATACTTCCTCAAAGAAAACATTTTTGTGAATATGGATTATATTCATAAACTGTTCAATTTATGTTAAGTGTTTTACATATTTTGAGTTATGTATTGTGATTCAAAAACTAATATAGTGTATGCCATTGTTTAGAAATGGATCATAGTGAAAGGAATGGAAATTGTATCAATGCACGCACTCCATATAGGGATTTCCCTCCTACTCTAGATAATTATAGTGGAGCTGGTGATGCAACTGGTGCTGATCATCTAATCACAATACTGGGACAACTCACTCAGGTTATGAATAATAACCTTACCCTTATGGAGGACCCTGATCCGTAATGCTGAGGATCAATGTTAGATCGATTCATAAGGTAACAACCAAAAACATTAAATGGGGGTACAAATCCACTAGTATCCAAGCAATAGATAAGTTACTTAGATAAAATATTCCACGCCTTGCGGAGTAGCGAAAGGGAAAAAGTTGTCATGGCAGTTTATCGCCTCATTGGAGATGCTGATCAATGGTGGTCATTGATTAAAAATACAAAGGAAGATGATGAAGTATCAAATATGGAATGGAGGGGGTTTAAATAAATTTTCTTATAAAAATAATTTCCTCATGACCATCGAGCAGAAATGGAAAGACAATTTCTGAGTGTGATGCAAAAGGAGGATGAGAATGTCGAAAAGTATGAAGTTAACTTTACAAGGTTAGCGATCCATTCTTTAGATTATATAAGTAACCCAAGAATTAAGATTGATCATTTCTTTGATTGGTTAAAACCATTTCTCCATCGAGAATTAGTCTCTCAATCCTTCTTGTCGTACGAAGATATTGTCTCATGTGCTATCATGATAGAAAAATAATTCTCTAAGTCTTACAAATTTAAAGCAAAGAAAGAGAAGAAGAGATCTACTGAACACTATAGAAATGGAAATAAGGGGAAGAAGGAAAAAATTGAATATCCATCCGGTAGTAAATGTGGGAAGAAACACCCTGGTACTTTCCTGAAGGGAATGGGAGTCTATTACCAGTGTGGTGAAAAATGCCACCAAGATCGTGATTGCAAGGGGAAGAAATAGGCTATCGATGTTGAATGATACAATTTTAGAGAAATGGGGAATTATTCAAATGAATGTTCTAAGCGTCAAGGGAACTTTCCTCAGAAGAGGCTAAGAGATCAAGGCCAAGCTTATGCTATCATTACTGCTGAGGTTGAAGCTCCGAAATACGCAGTGGCAGGTAATTTAATGGTTTCCTCAAGTTTATAAAATTCTTTATTTGATTATGGATCATTGCATTGTTTCATATCTTCCCAGATTTCTAAGAAAATTATATATTTCCAATTTTATTTAACAAGGGAGTTGTCTGTCAAAACTCCTAATGGAAGTATCATCACAACAAAGTTTTGTGAATCAGTTCCCATTAGGGCATATAAATGTTCTTTATCTGATGAAATCATCTTCATACCCATGATTTAATTTGATATAATCCTCGGTATGGATTGGATTTCAGACCATAATGTGAAAATTTATTATAAGAAGAAGGAGGTTACAATTTTTGATGTTGATAATGAGTACCTTATCTTTAGAGAAGAAACATCACCACCTAATTCTTATCTAGATCTGCCCCCAGTAGCTCAACTAAATTCAATTATTGTGGAGGTAGAGAATGAAATAACTGTGGGGGAGGAAAGAAATGTTCAAATAGAGGATGTAACTATTGTGAAAGATTATGTTGATGTATTTCCAAAGGATTTACTTGGACATCCTCCAGAATGAGAAATTGAGTTTTCCATTGATTTAATTCCTAGTTCAAGGCCTATATCGAAGACCCCTTATAGAATGGCCACTATATAATTAGTGGAAATAAAGAAAAAAATAAAGGAATTGAGTAATAAGGGATTTATTCTCCCTAGTGTTTCTCCATGGGGATCCCCTGTCCTTTTTGTTAAGAAGAAATATGGATAGATGAGGTTGCGCATTGACTACAGGGAGATCAATGCTATAAAAATAAAGAAGAAGTATCCCCTACCTCGCATTGATGATTTATTTGACCAAATTCATGGAGCAAAATAATTTTCAAAGATTGAACTTCGATCTGGATATCATCAGTTGTGTGTGAAGAAGGAAGAAATTTCAAAAATAGAATTTTGAAAGAGGTATGGGCATTACGATTTTACAGTAATGCCTTTTGGATTGACTAATGCACCCTCTGTCTTCATGGATCTAATGAATAGGGTTTTTAAGGAATATCTTGATTAATTTGTAGTGGTATTTATTGATGATATCTTGTTATAATCCATAATCTATGAAGATCATGAAAGTCACTTGTGCATCATCCTGAAGACTCTTAGAAGACATGAATTATATTGGAAGTTTGGAAAGTGTGAATTCTGGATTTTGGATATTTCTTTTCTTGGCCATATTGTCTCTAAGTATGGAATCTCTTTTGATACTTCTAATACCAAGGTAATCCTCGAATGGCCAGCACCAACGAGTATAACCGAGGTACACGGTTTTATTGGTTTAGCAGGTTATTATTGACATTTCGTCCAGAATTTTGCCTGATTGGATAACCCATTAGTAAATCTCATAAGAAAAGGGGTTAAATTTGTTTGGAAAAAAGAGTGTGAAGAATGTTTTGAAGAACTGAAGAGAAGATTAGTCAGTGATCCTATATTTACTCTACCATCGGGGAATTATGGGTTTGTTATTTATAGTGATGCTTCAAAGAAAGGACTTGGTTGTGTCCTTATGCAGAATGATAGGGTTATTGCTTATGCGTCACAACAGCTAAAAATTCATGAGAAAAACTATCCTACTCATGATCTTGAGTTAGAAATAATAATCTTTGCTTTGAAGATATGAAGACATTATCTCTATGGTGAAAAATGTGAGATATATACTAATCACAAGAGTTTGAAGTATATTTTCTCACAGAAAGAAGTCAACATGAGGAAAAGGAGATGGCTTGAACTACTCAAGGATTATTATTGAATGATACACTACCACCTAGGGAAGGAAAATAAGGTGGAAAATTCTTTGACTATAAAGGATCATGGAGTTTTGAACAATATGAGAGTTGAAAAAGATCCTATATACATGGATCTAGTAAAGATGGATATGGGAATCACAATGGAAGGTGAAACAACAATAATTTTTCAAATGGTTGCAAAAACATCTTTACTAGAAAGGATAAAGAGTTCTCAGACCTCTTATGAAGAGTTTCAAAAGAAGATTAAAGTTGTGAATGATGGGAGATTGAGTGACTTTGTGTATGAATATGAAATTTTGAAATTTGGGAAGAGACTTTGTGTTCTCAATATACCTAATATAAAAAGGGAATTGTTGGATGATGCTCATAGTTCCAATTTCTCTATACACCCTGGTAGCACTAAGATGTATAGAGATTTGAAGGAAAATTTTTGGTGGGACAAAATGAAGAGGGAGATTGCTGATTTTGTGTCAAGATGTATGGTTTTTCAACAAGTGAAAGCTGGAAGGAAACAACCTGGAGGAGTCTTGCAACCTCTTCCCACACCTGAGTGGAAATGGGATAATATTATGATGGACTTTGTCATGGGACTACCAAAGACTCATGGAAGGAACGTTGCAATATGGTTAATTATTGATCGTCTTACCAAGTCATCACATTTTCTTACTATAAGAGAAGATTTTCCACTTGAACATTTATCAAGACTATATATTAATGAAGTTTTAAGACTTCATGGAGTACCATTATCGATTTTTTATGATTGTGATCCATGTTTTACATAAAGATTCGGGAAAATTCTTAAAAAATTCCTGGATACTGAACTTCGTTTGACCACTTCTTACCAACCTAAAACTGATGGACAATCAGAACGGACTATTCAAACCATAGAAGACATGTTGAGATCATGATCACTTGAATTTCAAGGTATGTGAGATCAATATTTACCTCTGGTAGAATTTTCCTATAACAATAGCTTCCATTAAAGTATTCAGATGGCACCATATGAATAATTACATGGAAAGAGATGTCTCACACCAACCTGTTGGGATGATGTTGGTGAAAGAAAACTCGTAGGCCCAGAACTGGTAGAGGAAACGATGGAAAAGGTGAAGGTAATCCAAACCCACATCAAATAAGCTCAAAGTAGGCAAAAGAGCTATGCTAAAAACCGAAGGAAGGATTTGGAATTTTAGGTAGGAGATCATGTTCTATTGAAGGTATCTCCCTGGAAGGGTGTTATACGTTTCATTAAGAAGGTTAAATTGAGTCCCAGGTACATCGTACCTTTCGAAATTCTAGAATGAATTGGGGTTGTAGCTTACCGGTTGGCAATGCTGCCAAGTCTCTCCAAAGTCCACGATGTGTTCCACATATCACTGTTGAGAAAATACTTGCCTGACCCAATGCATGTACTCACCTATGATGAATTAGAACTGGAAGCTGATATGTCTTATTGCGAAGAGCCTATCGAGGTTCTTGATATAAGAAAATAAGTGCTGAGAAACTGGACGACTCGTCTGGTAAAAGTTCTATGGAGAAACCGTAAGATGGAAGAGGCAACGTGGGAACCCAAGGAACTTATGATGAAGAACCAACCGTGTATTTTTATTCAGTAATACTCTATAAATTTCGAGGATGAAATTATTTTAAGGAGGGGAGAATGTAACACCCCAAGCTTCCACGGTACTCTTATCTTTGAATAATACAGTAGCGTGTGTTGTACGCAACTTCGAGTTCAAACACACCACAACCAATCAAACTAGCCATTATGAATAGTAATACCCACTTTTTGAAATTTTATAAATTTTATCTTTTAAAATGGACTTGTTTTTTGGATTTGGAATATCGAAATTTGCTTAGGGTGAATTTTTGGTTTTTTTTTGAAAACTTTCAATTTTAGATTAGTCGTGAAAAACACTGAGTTATAATTTAAAACCGAATTTTTATTTAAATAATTATTTATTTTATTTAAATTTATTTTAGGTCAAAATAGATCTATAATACTTATATAAGTTTAATGTAATTCATTGGTGTCACTTTATAATAATTTTAGATATATAAAAATGTTACTGAGATTTTTACCGTCTTTTACCCACCTCCTAGGAGCATTTGCAAATTTACATAGAACTTAATTTTACCCCTTCTGGGAGTTGAATTTAAAAAATCCAAGAGACATGGTTGATATCAGTAAGAAAAATGTGTTTCAATAAGATAAAAATAATTTTTGGTGAATAGTTACTTTTTACTTTTATTTATCACAGTTAAAAGTAAATAGGGTAATTAAGGGTAAAAATGATATTATTATTACAATAAAACATGTCCTAATTCTATTGGATAAGTATAATTCTACCAAAAATAACATTAGGAATAAAATATGAACCTCTTTGTCCCACTTGGATTAGATTAGGACATTTATTATTATTTAATTCAAATAAGAGTTAAAAGTGTTAAATTCAAAGTTTAATTACTAAACCATTTTTAATATAGGGTTACTCATAAGATAAATTAGACTATAAATATTAATTAGAATTATAAAAATATTTCATAAATAATGATATTTTATTTATAATTTTTAGACCTTAAATAATTTAATTTATTTATAATACAATGATGATGTAGTCATTACCTTATTAATGAAATATTAAACTAATTGATATTATAAATATCCAAATAAATCTAATTTGAGACTTTTAATGAACTCCACTAATTTTATAGGTTAATATCACATGTTAGGGTTGGTTAGATGAATTTTTTTCTAAGTAATAATGCTGTTATGATTTTTCCAAAAACAAAATACCAAATAGTGTCAAAATTGACATAAAAGAGTTTTTTTAAAAAATATTATATTATTAATTGATATTATATTCCTAAAAATCTAAGGTTCGTCCAAATTAATTATATAATGATATTTATATCATTAATTAACCACTTGGGGTTCTCTTGGCAGTTTATAGTAAGTTTAATAACCATATAATATAAAAATACAAAGCGATATGGTAAATGTCAAACTAATTAACTAAGAGTTAAATCTAAAAGATAAGGTTAATATAGTGACCCAAACCTGTCTAAAACCTATTGGTTGAGTGGTTTTCAACCCCTACCCACCTTATCCTTTAAATAATCCATTTTGGAGCAATTATAAAACGAAAATAATTTTATTATAAAATAATATTTCTAGCTTTTCCTAAGGTGCCCATCACCCCTCTTATAAAAGGGCACTCCCCCTTCCCCCAAATTCACACCTTAAAATCCCTTTTTATCGGCCAAAACCTGCCAAAATACCCTCTAAACTTTCCTTAATTCATCTTAGAGTCCTTACTTTAGTCAGAAAACCAACCTAAGGAGCCATTTTGATCAAATCAAAAGGAAGAACCCGAAGAAGAGGTAAATATTTCGCCACCTCTTTCAAGTTCCTTTCTTCTTCCACTTCCTTTTTCTTTGTTGTTCTATTTTAAATATTAACTCCAGTATATTCTATATAATATGATGTTATTATAAATATGGTACTACCATATTCATTATTCTATCCATCCATTGAATGACATGTCACCATACGTGCGTACATACGACTTACCGTCTCCACGTCGTGGTGTAATTGTTATTCAATACGTTATTATTTGGATGGGTATAATAATGATGTGTAATTGATGTAAATAATAAATATAACATGATAATTATTCTTTATATATTATATAACATCCTATTATATATTATTTTAATATCAAAATAATGATATGGTTTCTCGTGCGTACGTACGGATTACCGTCTCCACGAACGTGATGAGATTCATTCCCCATCATATCTATTCAAGAATAATTTTCATTAGATGATTAAAAATAATGTTTAAAGACTTAATACCATTCAGAATATGAATAATATACATCATATCTATAACAAACATTACTTACATAACAAATCATATAAAAGAAAATGAATCAGTTAACACCCGAAACGACGATAATACTATGATATTATTAACAAAGAAATTTTAAAAGATCATATATGATATCATATTAATGTATATTATTATTGTATAATTTAATAACAATTATTTAACCATTATATAGGAGTTTAACCTATCCTCAACCAAGGAAAAGTACAAGTTAAGGGTTAATTTCACAATCTCTTTATTATCCGAGGTTGTTTTTACATAAGTATCTACTGAGACATATTTATCATCCACATCCATGTTTCTTAAAAATGTATTTCAAATTTTTTTTACTATTTACTAGACTTTGGGTTAAATTAATTTATACCCTTTTTTGACTACTTACAAAAATGGTTGAAAGGAATCTTTCCGTCATTTTCCAAACAAGGTACTTTTTACCTTTTCGACAAATTTGAGGTAAGAATGTTTTTTAACTTATACAGCAGGTGCGGCTATTTTATGCTGTTATAACATCTTCGAAGCATCCCTTACAATATTATAAGAATATTTTCAAAATAAATGTTTTCTTAAATTATTTCAATATAGAAATAGATATTTCACTAAAAAAGGTTTTGATTTCATCTATGTCTACATCCGTTGATGGATTTTAAGCTTATTTGAAGTTGATTTATTATGATACACAACTTCCATATTGTATTGAAGTTTTTGTGATATGTTTGACTGTGGATGTGTTATTTTTACACCATTAATGGTTTATGGATAACGTATTGAAATTTTGTATGCAAGTTTTAATACGAATGTTTATGTTATGTTTAAACCTTTTCATATGAGGAATGCATTGGATTTAGTAAGTGACGGGTGGAGCCCGCTATAACTCCTCGATGCATCGGTAGGTCTCATGAGACAGACTAGTGTCTTGGCACAAGGGCTTGACAAAATATTATTTGTAGTCTTGGAACAATGTCTTGACTATGTGGTTATGAAGTCTGGCATTATTCATTCCATCATTATGAAATTGGATATTAATATTGCATGTGATTTTTCGACTAGTAGAATATCCATGTGAGTAATTAAATGGCATTATTTTGATTTATATTTTCCATATTATGATGAAGTTTATGTTGAAAAATATTTTGTTTTAGTTTTATACATTTCCTTAAATGTTTATGTTTATTTATGAAAGTTTCCGCTATATTGTTATCCTTACTGAGCATCTGAGTTCACCCCTTTCTATGTTTTATTTTTCCTAGGATGTGAAGAAGTATATTATGACTGACCTACAGGGATAGTGTATGGGATATCAGTGTTGTCTATGGAAATAATGTTATTGTAGTTTTCCATTTTATGATGTAATGTAAACCTTACGAATGTATCTAGTACATCTAAGGCTACTAAACTAATCGGTCTTTCAAGAATTGATCTTTTTTGATCATGCCAATGTTATGTAATAATGCACCGACTCTGGGTAACTTGGGTTGGGGCGTTACACAATCATCTTGAGGAAAAAAATGATATCATACGATGTGACACCTACCAATCTCAAGGGATCACTCCCTAAACTATCGTACACTCTCCTATCTGGTTCCCAATGAATTCGAGTGTCATAATTCCCTTAGAAAACTGAAAAACAATCCAAAGGCTTTCCACCATAGGTAAAAATAAAAAAAAATATGTGATGCACTTGTATCGAAAAGAGAATATACAAGATTAGAGGCCACTGAGATCGTACCTCTCACATTAGACGACCTTTTTCTCTGATCCACAAGGGTAGTCTATACAGAATATATCTGGCCAGAACTGTGGCCTTTTGAAACAACCCCACTACTTGAAGCAAGCCCACTATGTTATGTGGGAACTTCTAGTACGTAGTTTCCTCGATCAGGACAACCACCTTATATTTATCGACCGATGACGCTCCAACACCCAGCCTACTGTAGATCAATGAAACCCACTCCTAAACATTGAGTCAGATATAACCCACTTAAACTGACCACTGGAGGGAAGCTCCTAAAAAAATGATTCACTTGGACCATCCTACTTCATGATCAGTACTCAACTAGGTCTTGATCACACTAATTACTCATATTTATCTATCTTCTACACTACTAATAGAAAATTACACTACCATCACTAGCATTATAGATAGTACTCATCTCATGGTAAAACTAAAAACATCGTTTCCTTCCACTAGAAGCTGAACCACTGGGCCTATAGACTATACTTATCTGCTCTGCACCCCTATACTCCCTCAGTTTCCACTCTATAGTCATCACCTGATTTCCAATATCAGTATAATTGGTTAGTCTGAAAATTTTGACCTAAGATCGAATGGAATGTTTGAGACAATACTTGAAGCATCTCACTCTTGATATATCATCAGAAAGGTATATCAACTCAAAACTATTTAGCTCTATAAATCTTGTTGGGTATTCCATAAATATCATCATGCCCCAATATAATCACATGAACTCAATGGACCTATCTTCTCTTAGAGTCTGAAGGAAAAAGTATTCATAAAACATGGTTTGAAAATCAACCTAACCCATATCTCGTAGCTTCTCACCCTAGTTCAAAACATCCCACTACTGCTTTGTTGCTCCCCACATCATATAAGTATTGAGCTTCACTCTTCTCTCAAGAGGAGTCTTCATATGCTTAATGATAAGAAACATAGTCTCAATCCATAGATCAATAGATTTTGGATCACCATCCCCCAAAAATGTGGGAGGATACTTCTAATGGAACACTCTCATCAACTCAACCATAGAGAAGGCGGTTTTTTTGTGATCACTGAAACATCTTCATATAGCGTAAAAAAACTTCGTTGAACTGTGCATCATAACCTATGTATGGTAAAATAGTTAGTTCGATATCTAAAACTATATGAGGATCCACTAGTAGACCATGTCCCACCACCACCACATCATGGTCATCTCCACCCTCCTAGTGTATGACTGGAGGTCGTTGTGGTGGCATGTATTTACAATTCCAAACACACACATTAGAAAATATTGATAACCATAATATCATAGATAAAAGAGTAGGACAAGTTAAAAAATTACAAAAAAAACTCATACTGTCACGACCCGTCCTTGGGGCCCATGCCGTGACTACCCCAAGCCCGCCTTCCATAGGCCAGGGGATGGCGACTAGCACCAAAGGCGTAAATCCCAATAACTAGGAATGCATTGCCTTTATAAAAGTAAACAAAACACCACAGAGTACAAGAAGAAGTAAAACACTAAGTACAAAAGGAAGTTCTGAAAAGTAAATGGGCCAGAATACAAACCCAACTGAAGTACAACTACAACTAAACGAAAGTACAACAGAAAAAGACAACAACTGGAAGAACGGAAGCGGCTCCTGGGTCGTCCTCCTCGGATCCTACCTGAAGGGTAGGTACAGATGGCGCAACTCCTGGATCGTCCACCACAGATCCTAACTGAAGGGTAGGTACAGATAGCCTCCACAATGCTCTCACCCGTCAACCTCCTTCGTGTGTCATCTCGTTGTGAAGTCCACCTCCGAATACTTACTCAACGTGTGGTCCACCTACGGGTACCGACTCGTCGTGTGGTCCACCTACGGGTACTGTCCAGTCCTCAAACACTCAGCCTATGCCAGTTCTTCCCGTCGTCTGCAACCAACACAACGAGGTGCGGGCATAGCCCGTGCAGGGGTGAGTATAACGATACTCAGTAGGGACCCCGAGACCCTCAAGGTATCACAAAAACCAACAAGGATAACCAAAAAGATGATCTTAACAGATAACCTCTACTTAGGTATATTCCCATACATATACCTAAGTTGTCAAGTAACCCATCTTAATCATGAGGAAACCCAAGATTATGAAAACAACGGATAACCACTACCCAGGTATATGCCCATACATATACCTAAGTTATCAAGTGACCCATCTCAATCATGAGGTAAACACAAAGGTCATAGTCTCAGCTCAAACCAGGATTTTCATTATCGAAACCGTAACTGCTGAAGAGCCCCGTCTCTGGAGTGTACATTGGTCCTGTAACGACTCCGAGGTACTGCTCACTAACCTAAGACTGCTGAGGTACTCCTCCTGTCGAGTACCGCTGGTCAGCCACCCAAACACAGTAGTGCTTCCCGCCGGGGTATGCCACCCAGACATAGTAGTGCATACCCCCTAATAGCCTGTAGAGGTACTCTCCGGACGAGTACCACGGGTCTGCACTTTCACACAGGTAGTGCTCCGTCCGCCATGGGTCTGCACCCCAACCAAGTAGTGCTCCGTCCACTGGGCTAGTCGACTCACTCCAAGTCGAGTCGGTCAAGCAGTCGTCAGGTCTTAGTCGGCTACACGGTCTCCGTACTCCGAATGCTCGTCTCTGGGAGGGTCCTCTCCATGATCTATAGGTTGATACTCCAAGTATCTCAAATTCCCACGAAGAAGTATCTCAAAGGACCACCTCATCATAGGGGTCTCAATGCAATAGATGGCGTGTCAATCGGACGCCCGGTCTGTGATTTATTAGCCTTTTGGTCCCAGGGGCCCGGTTGGTTTCGTGTACGAACCAAACCGGACGTATCTCAACTGTATCCCAAAAACTCATAGGGTATTCTCATAGGGACTGTTTCTCAACGTGATCACCAACGCCGCTAACGGTTCGTCAAACGGACGTCCGATCTGAAAGTTATCAGCTTTTCCGTCCCAGGGGCTCGGTTGGATTTCAAGTACAATCCAACCCGGCCATACTCCAACTGCATCCCAAACTCAGGAAAAGTATTCCAAAAGTTCCGTCTCAACAAGAGGAATCCAACAAAGTCTACGACACGTCAATCAGACGTCCAGAGCTTAAGATATATGTGTTTCCGCTCCGAGGGCCCGGTTGGTTTCATATCCGAACCAACCCGGTCGAACCCAAAGTTCTCTGAAACCTTGACTGTAATATATTGAAATGATTGTCTTGATCCAAGTATCGCATCGCAACTGAAGGTGTGTCGATCAGAGGTCTGTAGCCCAAGTTATGAGCGTTCGAATGGAAACAATCCGAAATGGGGGGTCTGGGCCCGGCCCGGCCCGGCCCAACCCCCCCTGGGTCGGCCCGAACCGGGTCGACCCGACCCAGCCCAACCCCCCTGGGTCAGCCCGATCTGAGTCGACCCGACCCGGGTCTGGGTCCGGCCCATTAGGGTGCGGCCCGGCCGCATGGCCAGCCGCGGCTCGGCCAGTGCGGCCGAGCGGAAGCCGTGGAGCGGGGGGGTGGGGTGGTGGGGGGTTGCGCGCCCCCCCTCGTCGTTGATTGAAGATGGAGACAGATTGCACTGCCGCCGTTCCTCCGGGATCCCCCGTGCCGCACCGCCGCGGCAAGCCGCGGCGGTTTGTTTCCTCTGGCGGTGCGCTAGGGCACCACTGCCTCCTGGCAGCCGGACGACTCCGGACACCGCCCCCAGTCACTGGCAGCTCCGCACTGGCGACCCGCACCTCCAGGGTTTTTGCGGGCCACCGGAGTTACTCCGGTGGTCCGTTTTCAAATCTGTCTAAGCCGGCGTTCATCTCGGGTCTCGAACTTTACTGCGGAATCGTCAAAATGACTTTGCTGCCCCGTTTTCCATCACCCATCAATCCGTGCGCAACGTTCAACCAGTGGAGTCTTCAAATCACCTCCGCGGCCCCGACTCCGGTTGCGGTTTCGTTCTACCTCAACGGTGTGGCGTGATGGCGCCACGCATCCTTGCCGTATTTCTCCATGATTCCGCGCGGTGCCGTTTCACCGCACCACCTTCGTTCGAGCCGCAACATAATCAAAAACAAGGGGGAGGAGGGTCGTCCGTGTTTGTGCGGTCCGACCTCCTCCCATTACAAAGATAACAAGCAGCAAACAAATAGAAGTCGATGTACGACAAAGAAATAATTCACAGGCAAAAACAATAAACCTCAACATCAACCCGCATGAACGAACGTTCCGCGGATCAACTTGGAAATGGTTGGTCCACACTCGTCGTTATTTTATCAAAAGATAAGAGAACACCAAATAAATTCTCCTACCTCGAAGGAAATGTTGAATGAAGGTTCATCGCAGAATTGAACGTCGCACGTCGTCGAGTCGCGGAAGTCGAACGTTGTGGTAGAACGACGTTGCGAAGAAGGAATAGAGAGTGACGACGGTCGTTGGTGTTCGTCGCTTCCGTCGTTATAGAAGTGCACCCCAAGAAGAATCGACATCTCCTCTATTGTCGCATGAAGAAGAGGATAGAGGGTGCGTTGTCATTCTTCGTGGAAGGGTGTGTCGTTCCTCTCCGGAGGTTTCGGTGTTCTTCAACGATGGAGGAAAACCCCTCTTCCTTCACAAAGATCTCTCTCAAGAGGGTTCTCCCCACTAAACAAATTCCTACCTTATTAAAATAGGAATCCACCTTATTTTAATTAATCTCCAAGACATTAAAAATTTTAATAACTTAATTCATTAATTATGTAGGTTTCATTAATTAAACATGGAGTTTGGAAAAAGTTAAAGGTGAAAGAGGAGGGAAGAGGAAGAGTCACATAAGTTAAAGTGGAGTTACAAAATTAAAGAGGGAAGTGAGTTATGAGAGGTCATGGGGGTTATGGGAAGATCAAGGGGGTTAGGGTCTCGTGTGGGCCCCACCTCCCACATATCCACACATGGGAGGTTGGGTGGTTTTGGGTCCCACCAACAACTTCCCATGGTAGAATTTAACTCCCTTGGATATCAAAAATAAAATTGTTCACAATTTTATTTATTTCTTCCTTAAACCCCAAAATTTAACTTATTATCCCAAGAAAACGCACCTACAGTAAAAGTCCTCTTAAGAAAATACCGGTGCTGTGAGTTCATCAGTGTCCTCAGATTTCAATTCCGAGTACCGGTTCAAAATATAGAAAAACAGGCTCGTACGTTCACTGAACGTACCCGAGCTAAACTTTGGAAATTGATTCTGGGCACACCGGGCCTCGGAATCAGGCGCCGTCAGAAACTGCGATCTTGTAAAATCCCAAAGAAAATTAAGAAAAAATTTCCCTTGAATTTTACGGGTCTTTACATTACTCCCACCTCAGGGATTTACGCCATCGTAAAGCTTTAACACAAACTAGGGATACAAAAGCGGTACTGAGCATGCATCTGAGCCTCCCTCTCCCATGTGCTCACCTGGAGGTTCTCGTACTGCTAGTGAAATCACACCCGAGGAATCAACCATCCTCATAGGATCCGCTCCTATCGATCCTCGATCCCCATTGGAATATCTGCGTATGTCGCCCTGTCATCGACCTCCAACTCCCTGAGGTTGATGATGTGTGAAGGATCATGCACGTATCTCCTCAGTTGAGATACGTGGAAGTCATCGTACACCTGGTGCAACTGAGGTGGATGAGTCAAGCAGTAAACCACCTTGCCTACCCAGCTGAGGACCTAGAAAGGTCCGTTGAACCTCAGAGATAACTTGTCGCCTCGTCCACATTTCCGTATACCTCGTCGAGGTGAGACCCGTATAAAGACTTGATTGTCATCCTCTAACTCTAGAGGTCTCCAATTCCTGTTAGAACTGAAACTAAAAACGACTGCTGCCACGAGGGTATGGTTGACCGACTCAAGAGTGATCGGTCTCACCCTCCTGTGCATGAGTTTATCCTATGCTACCTGGGGTTTCATTTTCGCCGACCAAGGAAAACCCATCCCGACGTCGTAGTTAAACCACAACCTTTTTTCCTAATACCACCAATTTGTGTATGAACTGTGATTTCCCAGTCCATACTCAAACCAACGTCGTAAGGCCTCGACACTGCCACCAAGAGATTCCAACCGAAACTCTCACCTCGAGGGTCTGACCACACCGTCGGCGTAAGTGTGATTATCGATTCTCCTCCCAAGGTTCCTCCAGACGTGAGGGTCAAGTCCACGGCTTACCGGAAACTCTAGGTCTGGGAAAAGATTCATGTAAGGAAGGAATGATTCATATCAACGTCTGTTAATACGGCAGCTAGTAGTGGACACAGACTATACCTTGAATCATTCTTAGAGCCATTGGGTCACACTCCTTGACCGCATGCAGCTGCACTCTTCCTCCGCCCTCCAGCTCCCTGAGCCTGGCGGGGACAACTAAGGCGGGTGGTTGTAGCATGTTAAAACGTACACCACCACAATATTCTCTCCTAGATCTGCCTCCACACCTGTTGCTTCACAGACTCATCTCTCCTTTAAGATTCCTCTTATTGAA
Organism: Viscum album; assembly: GCA_963277665.1. NCBI lineage: Eukaryota > Viridiplantae > Streptophyta > Magnoliopsida > Santalales > Viscaceae > Viscum > Viscum album. The sequence goes on from OY728121.1 coordinate 1,425,663,074, forward strand.
ACATTTAACATGCCCAAGTCTCTAAGACTGGCGTCGGCTTTCTGTTTCTTACTGCACTATGCAGTCTTCATCCGCTTCTGGATGATCTGCACCTTCTTTGCCTACGATCTGAAAGAGCTGCTAAAATTTCTCCTTTTCTGAAAAGAGAAACTCATTCTCATCCCCTGGATGAACCACAGCCATTGCCTAATACAGTAAATCCGGAAATGAATGATGCATTTATTCCATGGATGACGTCGTAAGGCCTCGACGTAACTACCAAGAGATCCAATTGTCACTCTCGCCTCCAAGGGTCGAGTTACACTGTCGGCATTAGTGTGAGGTCACTGGGTCTCCTCTAGTAGAAATATTGAAAGTGAGGGTCAAGTCAACAGTTTTAACCGGGACCACTCAGTATCAACCAAACAAAAGGACAGGAAAGAAAACATCGCAAAGATAAGTGCCTTTTTATTATTGCAGCTCATAGTACAAAGACACGAATACAACAACAATATGGAACTAGAAGTAAAAGGGACGTATCCACTAGTTCTGCTCCTATCCACCTAATCTCGGAGGTCTACTGCCATGTCCACTGTCCGAATGTTTCTCAAGCACCTGCCGCTGCTTCTACCTCGGTGGCTCCTCCAATGCCTGTGGATCGACTGTGCGGGGGGTCGGACAGTCACGTGCTAGGTGACCCTTCCTAACGCATTCATAACACTTCCTGATCCTCATACGACTGGCTCTGGTAATCTTGGACCTCATCATCATCTGTCTACTACCCACAGATGACTCAGCTACTGATCGAAAATCTTGCAAAAAAGGCAGCAACTCCTGAACACGCTCGGGGTGCAGAGCTACTGGTACAAACTCCACCCTGAAGAAGGTCTCGAAGTCTTCCCATGTGAAGGTCATCCTGTCGCAAAACTGGAACAAGAGGCTCCACCACCTGCCTGATGCTGCCTAAAGAAGGCTAGAAGCTAAGATCACCATGAAGTCTACTGACATCCCAACTAGCCTGAAGACTCTCACCACAGCCTCCAGCCAATCCTCAGCCACCTGCGGGTCTGTCTCTCCCCGGAACCTGGGTGGCCTCTGGCGCTGGAACTCGTGCAGTGCGCTCACTTGGCGCGCATCACCTACTGCTGGGGCTGGTGGCATCGGTGGCCCAACGTATGGTAGTACCGCTGGTGCCTCCACTGGTGCCTCAACTGCAAGAGGGCCAGGTACTGAAGCCTCGTCGCTCGGCAGGCTGTCAGTACGTACATCCCTCTGGGCTCTAGCTGGTCGTCTGTGAAAAGGCATCTTGAAAGAAACAACGTGACACTGTCAAATGATTTATACCTGGTGAGCTGGCCTGGTTTGAGATGACTTTTAAAAACTTCTGGAAACACACACGCAATTAGTGTTTTCGTGCACAAAGTCGGAAATCAGTTGTCAGGGTCCTGGTGTATGGATACGTCGGCCGCCCGCACCAACACTAGACTCCCTGAATTGAAGACCATACTAGGTACCCTTAGCACTATTGCTTCATAGAAAGAAAAAAATATTAGAGTTATAAGTTCTGCGGTAGAACCGAACCCTCTGATACTAATTTGTCATGACCCGTCCTCGGGGCCTGTGCCGTGACTACCCCAAGCCCGCCTTCCATAGGCTAGGGGCTGGAGACTAGCACCAAAGGAGTAAATCCTGACAACTGGGAAGACATTTACTTTATAAAAGTAAACAAAACACCATAGAGTACAAGCAGAAGTAAAACACTAAGTACAAAAGGAAGTGATGAAAAGTAAATGAGACAGAATACAAACCCAACTGAAGTATATATACAACTAAATGAAAGTACAATAGAAAAAGAAAATAGCTGGAAGAACGGAAGCAGCTCCTGGGTTGTCCTCCTCGAATCCTACCTGAAGGGTAGGTACAAATGGAGCAGCACTTGGATCGTCCACCACGGATCCTACCAGAAGGGTAGGTACAGATAGCCTACACAACGCTCTCGCCCGTCAACCTCCTCCGTGTGTCGTCTCATCATGAATTCCACCTCCAGATACTGAATTGTTGTGTGGTCCACATCCGGGTACCGACACGTCGTGTGGTCCACCTCCGGGTATCGTCCAGTCCTCGAACACCCGGCCTCCATCAGCACTGCCCGTCGTCTGCAACCAACACAACGAGGTGTGGTCATAGCTAGTGCAGGGGTGAGTATAACGATACTCAGTAGGGACCCTGAGACCCTCAAGGTCTCACTAAAACCAACAAGGATAACCACAAAGATGATCTCAATAGATAACCTCTACTTAGGTATATGCCCATACATATGCCTAAGTTGTCAAGTAACCAATCTTAATCATGATGAAACACAAAAATTATGAAAACAACGGATAACCACTACCCAGGTATATGCCCATACATATACCTAAGTTATCAAGTGACCCATATCAATCATGAGGTAATCACAAAGGTCATAGTCTCAGCTCAAACTAGGATTTTCAATATCGAAACCGTAACTGCTGAAGAGTCCCATCTCTAGAGTGTACATTGGTCCTGTCATGACTCTGAGGTACTGATCACTAACCTAAGACTGCTAAGGTACTCCTCCCGTCGAGTACCACTAGTCTGCCACCCAAACACAGTAGTGCTTCCCGCCGGGGTATGCCACCCAGAAACCATAGTGCATACCCCCTAATATCCTGCAGAGGTACTCTCCAGATGAGTACCGCGGGTATGCACTATCACATAGGTAGTGCTCCGCCCGCCATGGGTCTGCACCCAAACCAAGTAGTTCTCCGTCCACTGGGCTAGTCGACTCACTCCAAGTCGAGTCAGTTAAGTAGTCATCAGGTCTCAGTCGGCTACACGATCTTCGTACTCCGCGTGCTCGTCTCTGGGAGGGTCCGCTCCACGAGCTACAGGTCGATACTCCAAGTATCTCAAAGTCCCACGAAGAAGTATCTCAAAGGACCGCCTCGACATAGGGGTCTCAACGCAATAGACGGTGCGTCAATCAGACGCCTGGTCTGTGAGTTATTAGCCTTTTTGTCCCAGGGGTCCGGTTTGTTTCGTGTATGAAACAACCCGAACGTATCTCAACTGTATCCCGAACTCTCATAGGGTATTCTCATAGGGACTGTTTCTCAACGTGATCACCAACGCCACTGATGGTTCGTCAAATGGACGTCAGGTCTGAAAGTTATCAGCTTTTCCGTCCCAGGGGCCCGGTTGGATTTCGGGTACAATCCAACCTGACTATACTCCAACTGCGTCCCAAACTCAGGAGAAGTATGCCAAAAGTTTTGTCTCAACAAGAGGAATCCAACAAAGTCGACGACACGTCAATCGGACGTCCGGAGCTCAAGATATAAGCGTTTCCGCTCCGAGGGCCCGGTTGGTTTCGTATCCGAACCGACCCGGCCAAACACAATGTTCTCCGAAACCTTGAGTGTAATATACCGAAACGACCATCTCGATCCAAGGATTGCATCGTAACTGACAATGCGTCGATCGGTGGTCTGTAGCCCAAGTTATGTGGCATTCGAATGGAAATAATCCGAAATGGGGGGTCTGGGCCCTGCCCGGCCCGGCCCAACCCCTGGGTCGGCCCGAACTGGGTCGACCCAACCCGGGTCCGGGTCAGGCCCATCAGGGGGTAGCCCGGCCCGACCGGCGCGGCCCGGCCGCATAGCCGGCCGCAGCTCGACCGGTGCGGCTGGGCGGAAACCGCGGAGCGGGGTGGGGGGGGGGGGTTGCGCGGCCCCCCTCGCCGTTGATTGAAGCCGGCGGCGGTTTGCGCCGCCGCTGTTCCTCCGGGATCCCGCGCGGCCGCGGGATCCCCCATGCCACACCGCTGTGGCAAGCCGTGGTGGTTTGTTTCCTCCGGCGGCACGCTAGGGCGCCGCCGCCTCCTGGCGGCCGGAAGGCTCCGGTCGCCGCCCCCAGTTGCCGGCGGCGCCGCACCGGCAACCCACACCTCCAGGGTTTTCGCAGGCCACCGGAGTTGCTCCGGTGGTCTATTTTCAAATCCTTCTGAGCCGGCGTTCATCTCGAGTCTCGAACTTTACTACAGAAGCTTCAAAATGACTTTGCGGCCCCGTTTTCCATCACCCATAAATCCGTGCACAACGTTTAACCAACGGAGTCTTCAAATCGCCTCCACGGCCCTGACTCCGGCCGCAGTTTTGTTCGACCTCAACGGTGCAACACGATGGCGCCGCACATCCTTTCCGTATTTCTCCATGATTCCATGCGGTGCCGTTGCACCGCGCCGCCTTCGTTCGAGCTCCAACATAATCAACAACAAGGGGGAGGAGGGTCGTCCATGTTTGTGCGGTCCGACCTCCTCCCGTTATAAAGATAACATGCGGCCAACAAATAAAAGTTGACGTACGACAAAGAAATAATTCACGGGAAAAAACAATAGACCTCCACATCAACCCGCATGAACGAACGATCTGTGGATCAACCTGGAAATGGTTGGTCCGCACTCGTCGTTCTTTTCTCAAAAGATAATAGAACACCAAATAAATTCCCCTACCTCGAAGGAAAGGTTGAACGAAGGTTCATTGCGGAATTGCACGTCGCATGTCGTTGAGTTGCAGAAGTCAAACGTCGTGGTAGAACGGCGTTGCGAAGAAGGAATAGAGAGTGACGACGGTCGTTGGTGTTCGTCACTTCCGTCATTGTAGAAGTACACTCGAAGAAGAATCGACGTCTCCTCTATTGTCGCATGAAGAAGAGGATAGAGGGTGTGTCGTCGTTCTTCTTAGAAGGGTGTGTCGTTCCTCGCCTAAGGTTTCAGTGTTCTTCAACGATGGAGGAAAACCCCTCTTCCTTCACAAAGCTCTCTCTCAAGAGGGTTCTACTCACTAAACAAATGCCAAACTTATTAAAATAAGAATCCACCTTATTTTAATTAATCTCTAATCCATTCAAAATTTGAATAACTTAATTCATTAATTGTGTAGGTTTCATTAATTAAACATGGAGTTTGGAAAATGTTAAAGGTGAAAGAGGAGGAGGGAAGAGGAAGAGTCACATAAGTTAAAGTGGAGTTACAAAATTAAAGAGGGAAGTGAGTTATGGGAGGTCAAGGGGGTTATGGGAAGATTAAGGGGGGTTAAGGTCTCGTGTGGGCCCACCTCCCACATATCCACACATGGGAGGTTGGGTGGTTGTGGGTCCCACCAACAACTTCCCATGGTAGAATTTAACTCCCTTGGGTATCAAAAATAAAATTGTTCACAATTTTATTTATTTCTTCCTTAAACCCCAAAATTTAACTTCTTCTCCCAAGCAAACGCACCTACGGTAAAAGTCCTCTCAAGAAAATACTGGCACTGCGGGTTCATCGGTGTCCTCATATTTAAATTCCGAGTACCAGGAAAAACCCACTCGTACGTTCACTGAACATACCCGAGCTAAACTTCAGAAATTTATTCCGGGCACACCGGGCCTCGGAATCAGGCACTGTTAGAAACTGCGCTATTGTAAAATCCCAAAGAAAATTAAGAAAAAATTTCCCTTGAATTTTACGGGTCTTTACGCATACTCCTCTTCTTGATCCTAAATCCAGGATTGAGTAAAAATAAACTATCATAACATCACTATAGACACTACCTTTTTCCGACTCAAAAGTCAGTTCAAGGTTAAGTTCTTTGTTTCCAAATTTAATTCCTATTTTAAATTCATATTCATTTCTCATTTCACATTAAAATATTAGACCAAATGGCGTGTCAGTTCCAATCCATATGGGACCATACACCTCATGAACCAATATATGGTGTCCACTTAGTTCATACCATAACACATTTAAGTCCATGTTACTGATGGTCTACGACTCAACATGCCGTAATTGGATAGTTAGGGTGTCTAATGTAGCCTAATAATGAAAAAACTACTTAGTTTATAGTATTAAATCTAATTACCAACCATGGTTATGAATTCTATACAAAAATAATTTTTGAAACCTCGGGTATATAAAATATGGCATATATCACAAATTCACTCAGTAAGGAAAGTCATCCTAAATGGCATGGCATAATGCATGGAATATGAATATTAACAGTTGCCTAAAATGATGAAAGAGATGTATAAAATCATTTTGTTATGAAATGGTAAAAAAATCCTTATTCATATTAATGATAACATAATAATTCAAGTGAAACACACAAAGGTGGAATAAAATCAATTTTAATAGTCAAAATCCAGATAACAACAATTTCCATTCCATGAAATTTAGATTTTTCCTATATATGGGTTAGATTATCCTAGAATAGCTCATTACCAAATTCATATTCCTTCCTAATACCATGAATATTTTCTAAAAATATTATTTCAAGAAAATAAAATCCTCTGATACCACCTTTTAATGTCCCGACACTAATTCTACTAAATGATTACACAATATAGTGGGTCACATGGCCTCAAGATCATATCCCTGAATTCTAGAGGCATCCACCTAGAATTGAGGGCCTATGGTGGGTCTAGGGGGAGAATATTCCCTCATTTTAGAGTGTATCATAGTATTAGTAAACATAGAAATCCATATAGGAAGTAGTAAATCATCCAGATACAAGACAAACATCCAAGACATGAATTGTAATGACCCAAACTTTTATTAATGAAAATTTATCTTGATCCAATTAAATGTATTATTATATAAAATGGTTATATGAAACCTCTTCACTTCTTTGGTTTTATGATTTTAGATTTTTTTTAAAATATATTTAAGAATTGTGAACATTTTTAATATAGCAATTGAATAATGATCACATGATTGGTATGAATATAGGGCTTTAACAAATCCAATTTACTCAGACAAAGGAAGCAATGGTCTCATCGAGTAGACTTGTCCCATACAAATCCCATTTTTCAGAGCTCAAAATGGAGGTGGGGTCATTGGGATTCTCTCTTAATCAATCCCAAGCTGAGCTTTAATATGTTAAGATCGAACAGAACTGCCTAAGGGAGAAGTGGAAGTTGATAAAGATTACCACACGAGCGATGTTATCTGATCCAACCCAAAAGTCTGTCACCATCACACACCTTACCCTTTGGTCTTATGTGATTGTTATAAGGGGTTATGTAACATGAACTTAGCACTATGATTATTTGCATTATTTTTGTATATAATAAAGAATATACATTCATTTTATTATTGTTACTTTGTAAATAGTTTTTAAAGAACAAATATTATTTTTGTTAATATTCAACTAAGAGATCTATTTTCATAAATTAATGGATTTTTGAATTAATTAACATTTTAATAAAATATTATTATTATTATTAAATTACTTTTTATTAATTATAATTGATCGTATAATTTTTATGAATACAATTTTAATTTTTATTAAGGTTTGAAAGCTATTTTTGTCAAAACCCATGAATTTTAGATAAATGTCAGTTTTTATTTTAAAAGTGAAAATTCACTTATTTAGAAAATTATTTGGATAAAATTAATATTATTTTTTGAATCATGATTTTGAAATTATCAAGCGGTTAATTTTTCATAATTTTCCGAGACAGTCAAATTTTTGGTTAAAAATTAAATTCGGTTTAAATATATAATGTGTTTTATGACATCATAATGAATGAATAGTGATGTAATAAAATACTATAAACATTATGTTCATCAAATATATGTTTTAATATTAATATAATGTGATTTTAGGTTTTTTTGATTTATTTTACAAAGCCTTAGTGGACCCTCCAAGACTTATAAAACATTTTAGCTTTTTAAATTGATTTCTTTGAGAGTGTGACTAATATACACATAATAAAACCTATTATTTTAAGAAGTTAGGACATTAAAATTATAAAATATTGTTCTCCACTAACCTTTGAAAAAAACCATGGGCAAAAACCATGGGCAAAAACCATGTTCTGGTTTGTGGTTTTGATTAGTTTAATGTGTGGTGTCCCAAACCGAAATAATAAAGAATTCCCTCTCCTTTCCTATATAATCCCACCCAAGCTCAAACTAATTCTTCACTCAAAGCCTTTTTAGTTAGTCCAAAATATTACCTCCTCTCTATATAATCTTCCCAGGGTTCCCCAAGCACCCAATAAGCCTCTCTAAAGCCTCTCCCATGCCTTTGGGATCACACTTCCAAGTAGGGGATTCCTTAATTTCTCATTTTATCCAAGTTTCTTAATATTGTTATGCCCTTTTATTTTCAGTTATAAATGTTGGGGTATGTTTTCTCACCTCCCCCATGATTCCCTATTTGTTTTTTAATGATTATAGAACCATTTATCTCTCATTAATTCCTCCCATGTACACCCATTACCATGCCAAAATTTCGTAAGGAATTTCTCTCTCCTCATTTTAATTCAAGCAATTAATTTGTATTATGAATCAAAATTCCATTAATTATGTTGGGAAATGTATCTATATGACATCATTACTTTATATTTCATTTACATATTATGAGACACAATTTTCTCTCTCATTAACCATTTTTATGAATTCTTATGTCACGCCGTTATGTTTCCGAAACTGCAAAACATTTTTCCAAGACAAAGTCATTGTGTAATGAATACCATGCCCATTTCTTTATCAAGGGAATTCATATTTATTCACATTTACATATTTATTATATAGTTTCATTTATGAATTACACATTCCTTTATCGTGGAATAAATTATGATGTTTAATGAATCCATGTTTTATGATCCATGTGGCACACTTATGCATGAAATGAAATGATTAAGAAGGGTGCACCCTAATAGTGCTCCAATGCATTGGGTAAAGGTTAGTATCATGATATGTCAAGTGAAATGAGTATTTAATCATGATAATTCAAGTTTAATTTGTATTTAATCATTCTAATTCCAGTTCAATGAGGGTTTACTCATGTTCCATGTTCAATGAGCCTTGGCTCATGCTAATTCCATGTTAAGTGTTATTGCCACATTTCCATGTTATGATAATCATGCTATATCATGCCTTTATGTTCATGTTTCTTTTATGATCCATTGATATTCATATTTCCTAACATGTATTTTATTATTCATGTTATTCCTTGTTTAATTCCTTACTGGGATTTATAGCTCCCCCTTTTCACATGTATGTCCTAAGATTATCCCATGAAATGATATATACAAGAGAATGTCGTGGTTATGTAAAAGAAGTTTTCAATAAATACATTGTGTGTTTTATGTTTTAAGTTTTTATGTAATGTTCCTAATCTATAAATACAATATACCACTCTATCTTACATGTTTTATCAAGTGGATATTTTATGTAATAAATCATGTTTAAGTGGTAAATAAAAATCAGGTTTGTTATGGTTGGTATCCACGGATAGGTTTTTTTTTTATTTTTGGGATTAGGATTATAAAAACCTTGTGAAATACTTAGGGATAAGACTAAGTATAATTATAACATACCTAAATTTTGGTGATTATTGAGTAAGTGTTTTATCAAAAAAAAAATATCCATGTCTGGATATGAGCAGGAAGAGGCAACTCTGGCATAGATATGCCTTGGAGTGAAAACTCTGACATGAAGTTTCGGGCTTGAACTGAGGTATCCTGGTATGTGACAGTGGGACTTGCTGCACTCTTGGTTATGACACTCCTAGGGAATATGCTTTGGTAAATTCACAAGCTTAGTATGAATCATTATTAGTGTAATTAAAAAAATGCACCTAAGAATATATGTTATAAAGTAGATCATGGATAACATAGATTGAATCCTATAGATTCATAAGTTTAGCGAATAAAAGTTATTTATAAGTCATCCATTTTTTTCTTGTATTACCCTTTATGTGTTACCCATAACTTTCCTTTTATTCCAGCCAATGGCTAGTAATAGGGAGACTCAGGCTAACAACCTATGCGAAGACCAATGTGATGTCTATTCTACCGAGATGCCCAATACGATGGGCATAAGAATCACAAAATTTTTCATGATAATCTCTCAGTTAACTTAAGATTTGAATAGAAACATGGGTCAAGAGGAACATTAAACAACCCTATTAAAGTAAAATTACTATCAAGTGCTTCATGAGACAAATGAATCCTACTTTTAATGGATCATATGATCCCTCAATCGCCGAACAATAAATCAACACCATTGAAAAGATCTTCTCCAACCTTCAATGTTTCGAACAAGAGAAGGTTCTTCTGGATGCTTATCATATGGAGGGTGTAGAAGATCAATGGTGGATATTGATAAAAAATACGAAGCCTAAGGTAGAGATCAAGGTGTCAGAATGGAAGGATTTCCAAAAAATGTTTTTTGATAAATATTTTCATTGCACCCTCTGGCTTAAGATGCAAAGAGACTTCCTTGCCATCAAGAAAAAAGATGATGAATATATTGGAGCTTATGAGGAAAATTTCACAAGTCTTACATGATATGCATATGGCTTTGTCATTACCCCTGAATGAAAGGTTGATCGCTTCTTTGGTGGGATGAAACCTAGCCTGCAGAAATCCATGACGATCCGTGACTTTGACAGTTATGAGAAAATTGTCCGAAGTTCTCTCAAGGTTGAAATGGAGATCAGAGAATCTTAGGGGTATCATGGGGATAAGAATCATAAGGTGTAATTCAATTCTAGAAGTTAGATGGATAAATCTTATGATTCTAAGAAAATTCAGCACCCCACTTGACAAAGGTATGGAAAGAAACAACCCAGAAATTTCCTGATGGGGACAAGGAAATGTTTTAGGTTTGTAAGAGAAGGGAACCTAAATATTAACTACTGACAAGAAAAACCCGCAGCTCCAACAGAGGAGAGGAACGCTCCATTCGAACCTCAACACGTTGTTTATTGCTTCAACTGTAAAGAACCAGGGCACCTTGAAAATTAGTTCCCTAAGCCAAGGATTTTCGAAGGCAACCAACAACCTCCAAGGCAGTAAGGGAGATATTTTTCCATAACTACTACCGAAGTGAACCCCAAAAATGAAGTTGTGATAGGTACGTTAGTTATTCATTCAATAATTGTGAACTTGCATTTTGATTATAGTTCTACGCATTCTTTTACATCCTGAAAGTTTAGTAGAATAATCCCAACACCACCACAAATCATGGAAGTAAAGATGTCAGTGAATATGGAAAATGGGGAAATCATTGAATCCCATGAATATAACTCCTCCCATGTAATAATTTGTGGACTAAACTTCACAGAGAACCTCATCATACTCCCTCTAGTGAAATTTGAGGCAATTATCATTAGGTATTTGATTTTCTTATATAGAGCCAACATAAATCACTGTGATAGGGAAATCACTCTCCATATGGAGAATCATCCCCTGGTTCTATACAAGTGCAAGGATAAAGATGAATCTTCTTTAGCACCATCATCTCAAGTGTGAATATTACTGCCCAATGAGCACACGTATCTGGCTTAAATGATTGAGTCTAAAGAGGCTACCATCCTTGAATACATGCCTATTGTGAAAAAATTCACCGAAGTGTTTCTTGAGGAATTTTCTAGTCTTCATCCTCGAAGAGATGTTAAATTATCAATTGACCTTATACCTGGGGCATTGCCAATATCCAAGACTCCATATAGAATGTCTGTTGTAGATCTTAAGGAGTTGAAGAAATAACTACAGGAGAATCTGGATAATGGGTTTATATGCCCAAGTGCTTCAGCTTGGGGTGAACCAGTCCTTTTCATCAATAAGAAGGTTGGGTCAATGTGACTTTTCATCTTTAATCGTGAGCTTTAGAAAATCACAATAAAGAATAAGTATCCTCTTCCACGAATTGATGACTTGTTCGATCAGAATTGTGGAGAATAATACTTCTACAAGGTAGATTTGTGGTTGGGATATTATCAAGTAAGGTTGAAGAAGGAAGATATCCCCAAGATTTATTTTCGTACAAGATACAGGAACTATGAATTCATAGTAATGCCTTTCAGATTCACTATTTCTCCAGCAGTCTTTATGGACTTGATGAATAGAGTCTTTAGAGATTACCTTGAATTTTTTTTGGTAATCTTTATAGATGATATTCTAATATACTACAAAACCAAGGAGGATCATGAGGAGAATCTAAGAACAATACTAGATACATTGAAAAAGGATAAGCTCTATGAAAAGTACAGAAAGTGTGAGTTCTTATTAAAGGAGGTCTCATTCTTGGGTTATAGCATCACAAGTAATGGGATATCCATGGATCCCTCCAAGAAAACTGCAATTGAGGGATGGATGAGGCCAACATCAGTAACGAATATTCGTATCTTCTTGGGGTTAGATGGATATTATCTCCAATTTGAGAGAAATTTCTAACGATTGTCCAGCCCTATTACCAAGCTAACTTGGAAGGCAGTAAAGTTTTCTTGGAGTGATGAATGCGAAGAGAGCTTCAAGGAGTTAAAAAGGAGGCTTATCACTGTTCCAGTGCTCACATTACCCAGGAGTGAAGAACGTTTTGTGGTATTTAGTGATGCTTCTAAGAAGGTCCTAGGTTGTGTGTCGATATAGAATGATAAAGGGATAGCCTACGCCTCAAGGCAGCTGAAAATCCATGAGAAGAACTATCCAACGCATGATCTGGAGTTGGCATCTATGATATTTGCATTGAAAATCTAGCTGTATTATCTCTATGGGGAGAAGTGTGAGATATATACTGATCACAATAGCCCCAAATATATATTCACACAATAACATATTAATATTCTCCAATAAAGATGGATGGAAATTATCAAGGAGTATAACTGCTCAATCCACTACCATCCTAATAAGGAAAACAAGGTGGTGGATGCTCTAAGTAGAAAATAACCTACATCTTTATCAATGATGAGAATTGAAAAGGATCCAATATTCTTATATTTTCATATTATGGACACGGGAATCATTATGGGAAGAACATTATCAATCCTTTCTCAAATGATTACTCAACTATCCCTCATGGAAAAAATAAAGGATGCTCAATGAAAAGATGTGTAAATTCTTAAAAGGGTGGAAGCTATCAGAAATGGTAAATCCTCATAGTTTATGGTTGAAAAGGATGGAATTTTGAGATTTGGGTCATGATTATGTGTACCATATGATCCATAGATAAAGAAGGAGCTTCTAAATGACGCACATAGCTCAACCTTCTCTATTCACCCAAGGAGCACAAAGATGTATTGAGATCTCTAAGAAAACTTTTGGTGGGACAATATGAAAATGGAGATTTCTGAATATACATTAAAGTGCCTGGTATGTCATTAAGTGAAAGTTGAGAGGAAAATTTATAAGTGGATAATTCAATAACTACCCATACCAACATGGAAGCAGGACAACATTACCATAGACTTTGTCACTTGACTTCCAAGGACATCTAAAAGAAACAATGATATATGGGTCATTGTGGATCGTCTTATGAAGAAACCTCACATTATCATGATTTGAGAGGACTTCTCATTGGATCAACTTGCATGGATTTACATCAAAGAAGTGTTAAGTCTGCATGAAGTACCACTATCTATTGTACCCAATCGTGCTTCGAGATTCACCTCGAAGTTCTGGAAAAGTCTCCAACATGCTCTAAGAACTGAACTAAACCCTAGTACGACATATCATCCTCAAACTGATGGCCAATCTAAGCAATCTATTCATAAAATGGATGATATGTTAAGATCATGTTCTATGGAGTTCAAAGGAGTATGGGCCCAACATCTTCCACTGGTTGAATTCTCCTAAAAAAATAGTTTCCACTCAAGCATACGAATGGCACCATATGAAGACTTTTATGGGAAAAGGTGAAGAACACCGATGTGTTAGGATGAAGTCGGTGAGCGTTGGCTTCTAGGTCCTGAAATGGTTGAAGAAATGGTGGAGAAGGTGAAAACTATTCAGCAGCATATCAAGGTAGCCCAAAGTCGACAGAAGATTTATGCAGATAACCATCAATGAGACCTTGAGTTCAAATTTGGAGACATGGTATTTATATTCATATCTCCATGGAAAAATGTTATGAGGTTTGGAAATAAAGAGAATTTAAGTCCTAGGTACATTATACCCTTTGAGATTCTTGATCATGTCGGGGCTGTGGCCTATCGACTAGCACTTCCACCTACCATGGCCAAAGTAAATTATGTATTTAATGTATCCCTCTTAAAGAAGTATATACCAGACACTTTACATGTACTCTCTTTAGAGGTAGTAAAGTTAGAGGATGATCGTTCTTACGAGTAGCAACCAGTGAAGATCTTAGATCGTTGGGAAAAATTTATATGAAATAAGACAATGCCCCTCTTCAAAGTGTTGTGGAAAAACCCCAAGTTTGAAGAGGAAACATGGGAAATAGAGGAAGTGATCAAGTAGAGTTACCTGTATCTATTTTAGTGTGGGAAAAGTAAATTTTTAGGGTGAGATTTCTTAAGGGGGGAAGATTGTGACGACCCAAACTTTTATTAATGAAAATTTCTCTTGATCCAATTAAATGTATTATTATATAAAATGGTTATATAAAACCTCTTCAATTATTTTGTTTTATGATTTTATATTTTTTTAAACACCTTTAAGAGTTGGGACCATTTCTAATATATCCATTGAATAGTGATCACATGATTAATATAAATATAGGGCTTTAATAAATCCAATTTACTCAGAAAAAGGAAGTGATGGCCTCATCTAGTAGAATTTCCCAATAATAATCTCATTTTTTTGGAGCTCAGAAAGGAGGTGGAGTCATTGGCATTCTCTTTTGTCCATGTCCAAGATGAGCTTCAGCATGTTAAGCTCAAACAGAACTGCATACGGGAGAAGTGAAGTTGATAGATATTACCACCCGAGAGATGTTATCCGAGCCACCCCAAGAGTCTGTCACCATCTCACACCTTACCCTTCGGTCCTATACGGGTGTTATAAAGGGTTATGTGACAAAACATTATCATTATGATCATGTGAATTATTTTTTTATCTAATAAATAATATACATTAATTTTACTATTGTTACTTTGTAAATAGTTTTTAAAGCACAAATATTATTTTTAGTTAATATTCAACTAAGAAATCTATTTTGATAAATTAATGGATTTTTGAATTAAATAATATTTAAAAAAAAATTTATTATTATTATTAAATTAATTTTTATTAGTTATAAATTACTGTAGAATTTTTATGAATACAATTGTAATTTTTATTTAGGTTTGAAAGCTGTTTTTGTCTAAACCCATGAATTTTAGATAAATGTCAGTTTTTATTCTAAAAGTGAAAATTCACATATTTAGAAAATTATTTGGATAAAATTAATATTATTTTTGGAATCATGATTTCGAAATTATCTAATGGTGAATTTTTCATAATTTTTTGAGAAAGTCGAAATTTTTGGTAAAAATTAAATACCGTTTGAATATATAATGTGTTTTATGACATCATAATGACCAAACAGTGATGTAATAAAATACTATAAACATTATATTCATCCAATATATATTTTACCATTAAAATAATTTGATTTTAGGTTTGTTTGATTTATTTTACAAAGCCTTAGTGGACCCTCCAAGACTTATAAATTGTTTTAGCTTGTTAAATTGATTTTTTGAGGGTGTGACTCATCTCCACATAAGCAAACCTATTATTTTAAGAAGTTAGGCCATTGGCCTTATAAAATATTTTTCTCCACCACCCTTTGGAAAAAAACATGGTTAAAAATCATGGGCTCATTTGTGGTTTTGATTAGTTTAATGTGTGGTGTCCCAAACTGAAATAATAAAGAATTCCCTCTCTTTTCCTATATAAACCCACCCAAGATCAAACTTCCTCTTCACTAAAATAATTTTGAGTTCATCCAACCACTTCCCTGATCTCCCTTAAATCCTCCCAAGGAACCTCAAGCTCCCGATAATCCTCTCTCAAGCCTCTCCCAAGCCTTTGGGATCACACTTCCAAGTAAGGGATTCCTTACTTTCTCATTTTATCCAAGTTTCTTAATATTATTTTTCCCTTTTATTTTCAGTTATAAATGTTGGGGTATGATTTATCACCTCCCCCATACTGCCCTATTTATTTTTTAATGATGATAGATCAATTTCTCTTTCATTAATTCCTCCCGTGTTCACCCGTTACCTTGCCGAAATTCTGTATGGAATTTCTCTCTTCTCGTTTACATTCAAGAAATTATTTTGTATTATGAATCCAAATTCCATTAATTATGTTGGGAGATTTATCTATATGACCCCCTTACATTCCATTTAATTTAAATATTATGAGACACCCATTTATCTCTCATCAACCATTTTTATGAATTTTTATGTCACCCCGTTATGCTACCGAAACTGCATTGCGTTTTTCCAAGCCAAAGTCATTGTGTAGTGAATACCATGCCCATTTCTCTATCAAGGGTATTAACCTTTATAAACACTTAATTATTTATTATATAGTTTCATATATGAATTCCACATTCCTTTATCATGGAATAAATTATAATGTTTAATGAATCCATGTTTTATGATCCATATGGAACACTTATGCATGAAATGAAATATTAAAAAGGGTGCACCCTGATAGCGCTCCAATACATTGAGTAAAGATTAATATCATGATACGTCAAGTGCATTAAGGATTTAATATTGATAATTCAAGTTCAATGAGGTTTTACTCATGCTAATCCATGTGCAATTAGGGTTTACTCATGCTCTATGTGAAATGATCCTTAGATCTTAATAATTCCATGTTAAGTGTTGTTGCCACATGTCCATGTTATGATAATCATGCTATATCATGCCTTTATGTTCATGTTTATTTTATGACCCATTGATATTAATATTTCCTAAAATTTATTTTATTCTTCATTTTATGCTTTTTTACTCCCTTACTAGGATTTATAGCTCACCCTTTTCACATATATGTCCTCTGGTTATCCCATGCAATGCTAAGTACGAGAGAATGTTGTGGTTATGTAAAAGAAGTTTTCAATAAATATGTTGTGTGTTTTATGTTTTAATTTTTTATGTAATTTTCCTTAGACCCAAATACACTATACCTCTCCATCTTCCATGTTGTATCAAGTGAAAAGTTTATGTAATAAATCAGGTTTAAGTGTGTAATAAAAACATGGGTTGTTGTAGTTGGCATCAAAGGATAGGTTTTGTTATTTTGGGGATTAGGATTATAAAAACCTAGTGAAATCCATAGGGATAAGACTAAATATAATAAGAACATCCCTAAATTTTTGTGATTATTGAGAAAGTGGTTTATCAAGAAAATACATCCCTATCTGGATACGAGCAGACAAAGGCGGCTCTGGAACAGATGTGCCTAGGAGTGAAAAACCTGACAAGAAGTTATGGGATTGACCTAGGGTATCCTGGTAAGCGATAATGGCAATTTCTGCACTCTTGGTCATGACACTCACAGGGAATATGCTTTGGTAAATTCACAAGCTTAGTACGAACCATTATTTGGGGAATTAAAAAAAATTCCCATAAGAATATATGTTAGAAAGTAGATCATGGATAACATAGATTGAAGCCTATAGATTCAGAATTTTAGAGAATAAAAGTTATTTATAAGTAATCCATTTTGTTCTTAGATTACCCTTTATGAGTTACCCCTAAATTTTCTTTTATTCCAGTCATTGTCTAGTAATAATAGGACTCAGGCTTACAACCGATGCAAAGACCATTGTGATGACTATTCTAATGAGATGCCAAATCTGATGGGAGTAGGAATAACAAACTTTGTTATGATAATCTCTCTATTAACTAAATCATTGAATAGAAACATGGGTCAAGAGGAACATTCAACCCCCCTAAGAAGGAAAAAGTCACTATCGAGAGCTTCATGAGACAAAGGCCTCCTAATTTTAATGGATCATCTGATTCCCCAATCACCGAACAATGGATCAACTCTATTGATAAAATCATCTCTATCCTTCAATGTTATGAACAAGATAAGGTTATTCTGGATGCTTATCATATAGAGGGTGAAGCCGATCAATGGTGGAAATTGATAAAAAAAATACAAAGCCTAAGGTGGAGATCGAGGTGTTGGAATGGAAGGATTTCAGGAAAATGTTTTTTGATAAATATTTTCATCGCACCCTCCGAATTAAGATAAAAAGGGACTTCCTTGCCATCAAGAAAAAAGATGATGAATCTATATGAGCATACGAGGAAAAATTCACAAGGCTTGTATGATATGCCTCCGACTTTGTCGTTACCTCCGAATACATGATTGACTGCTTCTTTAGTGGGCTGAAACCTAGCCTGCAGAAATCCCTGGCGATGTGACTTTGAAAGCTATGAGGAAATTGTCTGAAGTCTCCTCAAGGTTGAAATAGAGATTGGAGAATCTCAGGGGTATCATGGAGATAATAAGAATAAGGTGGGATTCAATTCTGGAAGTCCGATGTATAATTCTAATGGTGCTAAGAAAATATAGCACTCCACTTTCCAAATGTGTGGAAAGAAGCAACCCGTAAATTTCCTGAAGGGGATAAGGAAATGCTTTAGGTGTTGTAGAGAAGGGAACCTAGCCATTAAACGACGACAAGAAAAACCTATGGCTACAATAGAGTAGAGGAACGCTCCATTAGAACCTCAAAACGTTGTTCATTGCTTCAACTGCAAAGAACCAGTGCACCTTGAAAATCAATTCCCTAAGCCAAGGGTTTTCAGAGGCAACCAAAAACCTTCAAGGCAGCAAGGGTGAGCTTTTTCCATCACTACTGCCGAATTGAACCCCGAAAATGAAGTAGTGATAAGTACGTTAGTTATTCATTCTATAATAGTGAACGTACTTTTTGATTCCGGTTCTATGCATTCCTTTATATCCTAAAAGTTTAGTATAACAATCCCAATACCTACACAAATCATGGAAGTAAAGTTATCGGTGAGTACCGTAAATGGGGAAATCATTGAATCCCATGAATATAACTCCTCCCCTGTAATAATTTGTGGATTGAACAAATCAGATAACCTCTTCGTACTCCCTCTGGCGGAATTTTATAAAATTATCGGCATGGATTGTCTTTTCTTCTATAGAGCCAACATAAATTGCTGTGAGAGGAAAATCACTCTCCATTTGGAGAATCGACCCCTGATTCTATACAAGTGAAAAGATAAAGATGAATCTTCTTTAGCACCATCATCTCAAGAATGGATATTACTACCCGATTTGCATGTGTATTTGGATCAGATGATTGATTCTAAGGAGGAAACAATCCTTGAAGACATGCCTACTGTGAGAGAATTCGTTGAAGTGTTTCCCGAGGAATTGCCTGGTCTTCCTCCTAGAAAAGATGTTGAATTATCAATTGACCTTATTTCTGGGACATTTCCAATATCCAAGACTCTATATATAATGGCTGTTGTGGAGCTTAAGGATCTGAAGAAACAACTACAAAATAATTTGGATAATGGTTTCATACGCCCAAGTGCTTCACTATGGGGTGCACCAGTCCTCTTTGTCAAGAAGAAGGATGGGTCAATGCTCCTTTTCATTGATTATCGTGATCTTAACAAAATCATGATAAATAATAAGTATCCTCTGCCACGAATTGATGACTTGTTTGATTATTTGTGTGGAGCATAATACTTCTACAAGGTAGATTTGTAGTCGAGATATTATCAAGTAAGGGTAAAGAAGGTAGATATCCCCCTGATTACTTTTCGTAGAAGATACGGGCACTATGAATTCATAGTAATGCCTTTTTGATTCACTAATGCTCCCGTAATATTTATGGGCTTGATGAATAGATTCTTTAGATATTATGTCGAAAAATTTGTGGTAGTCTTTATAGATGATATTCTAATATACTCCAAAACCAAGGAGGATCATGAGGATCATCTAAGAAATGCACTAGAGACCTTGAGAAAGGAGGAGCTCTATGAAAAGTACAGAAAGTGTGAGTTCTGGTTCAAGGAGGTATTATTATTAGGTCATATAATCACAAGAAATGGGATATCTCTAGATCCCCCCAAGACAACTACAATTGAAGAGTTGTTGAGGCCAACATTGGTAACAGATATCCATGGATTCTTGGGGTTAACTAGATATTATAGACGATTTGTGATAAATTTCTAATGATTGTCCAACCCTATTACCCTACTAACTCGGAAGGGAGTAAAGTTTTCTTGGAGTGATGAATGTAAAGAGTTCTTCAAGGAGTTAAAAATAAGTCTTATCACTGCTGTAGTGCTCACATTACACACAAGTGGAGAAAATTTTGTGGTATTTAGTGATGCTTCGAAGAAGGGCATGGGTTGTGTGTTGATGTAGAATGATAAAGTGATAGCCTACGCCTCAAGGTAGTTGAAAATCCATGAGAAAAACTATCCCACACATGATATGGAGTTAGAGACTATTATCTTTGCATTGAAAATCCGGCGGAATTATCTCTATGGGGAGAAGTGTGAGATATATACTAATCACAAGAGCCTCAAATATATATTCACACAAAAAGAGCTTAATATGCGCCAACGAAGATGGATAGAAATCATCAAAGATTATGACTGCTCAATCCACTAACATCGCAGTAAGGCAAACAAGGTGGCATATGATCTAAGTATAAAGGATCCTACATCTTTATCAATGATGAGAATTGAAAAGGATCCAATCTTCTTAGATTTGCAGAGGATAGACATGGGAATCATTAAGGGAGGAACATCATCAATCCTTTATCAAATTATTTCTCAATCGTCCCTCATGGAGAAAATAAAGGATGCTCAAAGAAAGGATGTGGAAATTTTGAAAAGGGTGGAAGCTATCAGAAAAGGGAAATCCTCAGAGTTCGTGGTTGAAAAGGATGGAATTGTGAGATTTGGGTCATGATTATGTGTACCATACAATCCATAGATAAAGAAGTAGCTTCTGAATGACACACATAGATCAACCTTCTCTATTCACCCATGGAGCATAAAGATGTATCAAGATCTTCCAGAAAACTTTTGGTGGGACAATATGAAAAGGGAGATTACTGAATATACATCAAAGTGTCTGGTATGTCAGCAAGTGAAGGCTAAGAGGAAAATGTATAATGGGATGATGAAATCACTACCCATACCAATATGGAAGTCAGACAACAATACCATATACTTTATCACCATACTTCCAAGGATATCCAGAGGAAAAAATGCTATATGGGTCGTTGTGGATCATCTTATGAAGACAACTTACATTATCATGATTTTAGAGGACTTATCATTGGATCAACTTGCACATATTTACATCAAAGAAGTGGTAAGGCTGCATGGAGTCCACTATCTATTATACCCAATCGTGATCCGAGATTCACCTAGAAGTTCTGGAAAAGACTCCAACATGCTCTAAGCACTAAAATGAACTTCAGTATATCCTATCATCCTCAAATTGATGGCCAATCTGAGAAAACTATTCAGACAATGGATGATATGTTAAGATAATGTTCTATGGACATCAAAGGAGGATGAGACCAACATCTTCTACTGGTGGAATTATCCTACAATAACATTTCCCACTCGAGCATCTGAATGGCACCATATGAAACCTTTTATGGGAAAAGGTGTAGAACATCAGTGTGTTAGGATGAAGTCGGTGAGAATAAGCTTCTAGGACCTAAAATAGTTGAAGAAATGGTGGAGAAGGTGAAAACCATTTAGTAGTATATCAAGGCATCCCAAAGTTGACAGAAGAGTTATGCAGATAACTGTCGATGAGACCTTGAGTTCAAAGTTGGAGATATGGTATTTCTATGCATATCACAGTGTAAGAAGGTCCTGAGGTTTGGAAAGAAAGGAAAGTTAAGTCCTAGGTACATCGGACCCTTCGAGATTTTTGATCGTGTTGGGGCTGTGGCCAATCGACAAGCACTTCCACCTACCATGGCCAAATTACATGATGTGTTTCATGTATCCCTCTTATGGAAGTATATACCTTCCCATCACAAGTACTCTCTTAAGAGGTAGTAAAGTTATAGGATGATCTTTTATACGAGGAGTTTCTAGTGAAGATCTTAGATCATAGGGAAAAATTTCTAAGAAATAAGACAATTCCCCTTGTCAAAGTGTTGTGGTGAAACCACAAGTTTGAAGAGGCAATGTGGGAACCATAGGAAGTAATGAAATAGAGTTACCCAAATCTATTTTAGTGTGGGAAAAAGAAATTTTGCGGGCGAAATTTCTTAAGGGGGAAGATTGTAACAACCCAAACTTTTATTAATGAAAATTTTCCTTGATCCAATTAAATGTCTTATTATATAAAATGGTTACATAAAACCTCTTAAATTCACTGGTTTTATGATTTTGGATTTTTTTAAATACCATTAAGAATTGTGATCGTTGCTAATATAGCTGTTGAATAGTGATCACATTATTATTATAAATATAGGGCTTTTAAAAATCCAATTTACTCAGACAAAAGAATCAATGGCCTCATCCAGTAGACTTACCCCATAAGAAGCTCATTTATTAGAGCTTGAAAAGGAGGTGGTGTCATTGGGCTTCGCTCTTGACCAAGCCCAAGCCAAGCTTCAACATGTTGAGCTCAAACGGAACTCCTTATGGGAGAAGTGGAAGTTGATAGATATTACCACCCGAGCGATGTTATCTGAGCCACCCCAAGAGTCTGTCACCATCACACACCTTACCCTTTGGTCTTATGTGGGTGTTATAAGGGGTTATGTAAACATTCTTTATAATTATGATTATGTGAATTATTTTTGTATATAATAAATAATACACATTCATTTTATTATTATTACTTTGTAAATAGTTTTTAAAGCACAAATAATATTTTTAGTTAATATTCAACTAAGAAATATATTTTGATAAATTAATGGGTTTTTGAATTAAATAATATTTTAATAAAATATTATTATTATTATTAAATTAATTTTTATTAATTATAAATGATCTTATAATTTTATGAATAAAATTGTAATTTTTATTAAGGTTTGAAAGCTGTTTTTTTAAAAACCCATGAATTTTAGATAAATGTAAGTTTTTATTTTAAAAGTCAAAATTCACATATTTAGTAAATTATTTGGATAAAATTAATATTATTTTTGGAATCGAGGTTTTGAAATTATCCAACGGTGAATTTTTCATAATTTTGTGAGACTGTCAAATTTTTGTGTAAAAATTAAATACCGTTTAAATATATAATGTGTTTTATGACATCATAATGACCCAATACTGATGTAATAAAAAAATATAAATATTATGGTCGGCCAATATATGTTTTAACATTAAAATAATTTTGTTTTAGATTTGTTTTATTTATTTTACAAACCCTTAGTGGACCCTCCAAGACTTATAAAACATTTTAGCTTTTTAAATTGATTTCCTAAAGTGTGTGAATCACCTCCACATATGCAACCCTATTATTTTAAGAAGTTATGAAATTGTCCTTATAAAATATGGTTTTCTAATCCCCTTTGGAAAAACCATGGGAAAAAAACTGGGGCTGTTTTGTGGTTTTGATTAGTTTAATGTGTGGGGTCGCAAACTAGAATAATAGAGAATTCTTTCTCCTTTCCTATATAAACCCACCCAAGATCCCAATTAATCTTCATTAAAAGTCTTTGTAGTTCGTCAAAACTATTTCCTCCTCTCTCTAGAATCCTATCAAGGTGCCCTAATCTCTCAATAATCCTCTCTCGAGCCTCTCCCAATCCTTTGAGATCACACTTCAAGTAAGGGATTCCTTCCTTTCTCATTTTATCCAAGTTTATTAATATTGTTATGCCATTTTATTTTCAATTATAAAAGTTGGTGTATGATTTAAAACTTCCCCCATACTTCCTTCTTTATGTTTTATGGATTAGAGACCTATTTATCTCTCATTAATTCCTCCCATGTACACCCGTTACCATCCTAAAATTCTGTAAGGAATTTCTCCCTCATTTAAATTCAAGCAATTATTTTGAATTATGAATCAAAATTACATTAATTATGTTGGTACAAGTATCTATATAACCCCCTTACTTTCAATTTCATGTAAATTTTATTATACACCCCTTTCTCTCTCATCAACCATTTTATGAATTTTTATGTCACGCCGTTATGCTCTCGAAACTGCACTGCGTTTTTTCAAGCCAATGTCTTTGCGTAGTGAATACCATGTCGATTTCTCTATCAAGGGTATTAAAATTTATGCACATTTAATTTTTTATTATATAGTTTCATGTATTAATTCCACATTCCTTTATCATGGAATAAATGATGATGTTTAATTAATCCATGTTTTATGATCTATGTGGCACACTTATGCATGAAATGAAATTTTTAAGAAGGGTGCACCCTAATAGCGCTCCAATGCATTGGGTAAAGATTAGTATCATGATACGTCAAGTGCAATGAGGATCCACTAATTCTAATTCAAGTGAAATTAGGATTTAATAATTCTAATTCAAGTGCAATGAGGGTTTACTCATGTTCAATGTGCAATGATCCTTGGATCATGCTAATTCCATGTTAAGTGTTCTTGACATATTTCCATGTTATGATAATCATGCTATATCATGCCTTTATGTTGATGTTTATTTTATGCTCCATTGATATACCTATTTCCTAAAATTTATTGTATTTTTTATGTTATTCCTTGTTTACTCCCTTACCAGACTTTATAGATCACCCTTTTCACTTGTATGTCCTCAGGTTATCCCATGCAATTCTAAGTATGAGGGAATGTCGTGGTTATGTAAAGGAAGTTTTCAATAAAAATGCTGTGTGTTTTATGTTTTAAGTTGTTATGTAATGTTCCTAAGACCCAAATACACTATACCTCACAATCTTACATGTTGTATCAAGTGAATATTTTATGTAATAAATCATGTTTAAGTGTGTAATAAAAATCAGGGTTATCATATGAATAATAAACATGCCAAAAGTAATATCACATAAAAATGATGATCATGTCATGTTTCTAAAAATATCCAAAAATAGGTATATAGAAATTGGTATAATACATGTATCAATAGACCAAAAGGACCAAAAATGAACTATCGTATCTAGAATCATGAGCATCATCTTGGTCATGTTCTCCCCTACTCCTATGCATAACACAATGTTAAGCATAAAATCATTGGTTCTTTCCCTGATCCCTACCTGTATCCATGATATTTTTCTAGGTACTAAATAGAGGCTTGAATTGGGTGTGATATAACACTCAATAGGCCACCACCAACTATGTCCATAACAAATCTAGGCTATGAAATACAAACTAAATTAGTGTTCAGTATATACCATATATGATAGTTATAAATTTAATGTGATAATGTAAAGTGGTACTGTCTAGCCTACCAAGGCTCCCTACAGGAAAAAATAAAGATCCTATAACAAGAAATATATAAAAATAAATAACAAATTCACCATGTCTAGTCTAACAACTATAAACCAATACCCATATCTAAGATATTTTTAAAACATGCCAAAAGATCCACCTTGAACATGATATACAACCAAGTCACCCACAACAGCCTTTCCAGGTAATTGGAAGTGTCAGGACATGAAGGTACAAATCCAAGGTATATAAGACGAAGTTATCCTCATTGAATCCTAGGAGAATCTATATGAAAACTCAGTAAAGACTTGGGTGGAGTATAAGGCTAATTTTCATTGTGATCCCATGTATGCTAGATCCAAGGGGTAGCATGGCCCAAGGAATCCAACAGAATGAAGACCCAAGGAGAAATATCATCCTAGGTGTCCACTACCACAAATCTAGATCCATGGAAAAATCATCCTTGTAATCTAATGTAATCAATAACCAAGTTTTACCAACCAAGTAACCCACTAATATTATCCACTAATCAATTCATTACAAACATAAATTCACAATAAATTACCTTTAATGAATTCAACCACTCATTTCCAATATTACCCTAAACCCATTTAGGACATTAAATTAATGAACATAAATTTATCACATTGAAAATTATGAAAACCTTCTCTTAATTATTTAATTAAATTAAATTCAAGTTATAAAGGGATCCCACTAACCAGGAGAGAACACACACATCCTATGGGTAGTATAAAAATAGGAAAAAGAAAATAAAACCCCTATGGGTGGCCAAGGTTGGTAAAAAAATATCAAACAAACTTTATGGTTTAAGTGGGAATCAGTAATAGGTTCCAACTCGTTCAATTCAAGAATTTAATAAATTTAAGGGAACCTCCTAAATGTCTGACACACAACACAATAGATACTATTCTTAAAAAACACCAAACCCATTAGAAAAGGTATAGATCACCTACCATAGGTCTATAGTAGATTTATTATCCAGTATCATCTCCTCATTCGATCAAGATCAGAAGAAAAATGAAGAAAGGATGAAGAAACTAGAAATAGGGTACATTAGCTTCCACCTAAGAACTCTTTCTATGTTAATTAAAAAACATAATGGAATAAGATGGTCAAATCACTTACTAGTATGAATATAATGAGACCAATGACATTAAAATCCAAGTTTAGATGGACAAATAGGATCAATAGCTACACCTTGAGCTTCAAATAATATCTCCCTTGTTCCAGATGTTATCTACTAATAGAATAAGATATTAGATTAAGGTTTTAGAGGATTTTAAGGGTAAAATGGTAATTTTTCTTCAAAACAATGGGACACATGGTTGCCAAGCCATGAGCTAACTGTACACCATTTACTTCTTAGAGGGGAACCTCACATGGTTCATGTGAATAGTTTTATTAACCGTGCAATACAACTATTCTAGAAATTTCAGGGGCCTTGCATGGACATACGCCTCAGGTTTCATTGTTTCCTCAAACTGTGTGACTTTTAGAACCCCACTATCAAGCCTCATAAAGTTAGGGGTAATCATGTGGCCTATCCCACACAGTTTTACATAACAGTGTGGTTGGTCTATTTTTCAAAAAAATTAGGATTTAGGCTATGAACAAGAACCAAACACCCATGATAGACCCACGATCACATTAGGTACTCACACCAGGCAATAAAGAATCATTTAAATCGAAAAAATATATTTATCTCATAGGAAAACCTAGGATCATACAGTTTTCCTATAGTATCTCTTTATCTCCTCCTTGGAGTGTGAAAAAATCATCATGAAATGGATGGATCTAAACTCTATTTTGTTGGATTTTTATTCTAGGTTGTGTTTTCATATCTTATAAACCTTCAATATATAATTGTGTTCACATTATGGGCATCGATTCGAGATCTTTGATTAAAGGTAGTTGCTTCCATAATTATTTTCCGAACAATTTATTCCTGGAATTTCTTGATTAAATTGAAATGGGTTTTTGATGGTCTATAAAATGTGGAAACATGAAGGTTTGATATTTTATTTGAATTGGGCACGAAAATTGAGAAAAATCCCAATTTCAATATAATTAAAATTTTATGGTGGATTTATGAAAAATTATGGCTTGATTTAGAAATCGTTTTTTTGAAATGATTAAATGATAGATCTTGATAAAATGGATAAAATTTAAAGGGGGTTTAAAATGGCATGAAATGAAGAAAACATATGATTAAGTTTTGAAATGGAAAAACATATGTTGAAAACTGAAATTGGGAAATTGTATTTTAAAATGTTTTAAAATGATTGATATCCAATTTGTCTGATATAATTTTACCTTAAGTGGGAGTGGATGTAATTTTCCCTTAAGTGGGAGTGGATGTAATTTTACCTTAAGTGGCAGTGGATGTAAATTTTTTATGTGATTGTGGATGTAATTTTCACTTAAGTAGTAGTAGATGTAATTTTCCATTAAGTGGGAGTGGATGATAATAATTTTCCCTTAAGTGGGGGTGAGTTTTTTTAATTTCATATAAATGAAATTGATTTATGGAACTATTTTATTCATTTCATTTAATTTATATTAACTATTTTATATAAAATGTTCATTTAAGCTTGTTCTAATGTTGTTTTTATTTATCTGCAGTCCTTTTATTTTGAAAATGTGTTTTGGATTAAAATATTAAAATGAAATTTCATGCATTATTTTATTTAAATTGATATAATTTATGGTAAATTGTTTTGGTATTAATTATTAAACACTTGGTGGGATCCTATTGGTATTTATATCTCACACCCTATCTTTTCCTTTTGATGTTTGTATATTTTCTTATTCGATGTATGAGAAAAGTGAATGTTCCTCTAGGAGGAGGTGGATGTTCTTGATCCTTTTGGTTAGGTGTGATGGAGGTGACCAATGGAGATGTTATCCCCTCATTTCATTAGATTCTTGAGTTTTATCTTTTCAGATGTTGAGTACTTTTATGATTTAATGCTTTGGGTTTTGTTATACCTATTTCATTTTCTAGTACTTTCACCCTTTGGAGGGTGTAGAATACTAGATTATGATCATTTTTATTTCATTTTTTTGTGGAAAATTTGTTCCCTATTTTATCTTGTATGATTCCAAGTTCTATTCATCAACCTATGGGGATCAGGAACTCCCATTAGGCTATTTTAGTTATAGATTAAGTATTAGGGTACCAACTTATCCGGGCTAGTTTGTTACAAAGTGGTATTATAGGTGTAGGTTAATCATCTTTCCTTGATGTTATTATGAAGTTTAGGAAGCCTTTTCAAGACATAGGAGGTAGTTACGAGTGTGTTCCTAGCTTTATCTCCTCAAAATGAGCCATAATTCACCATGGGTGGTTTGGTAAAGGAATCTTGTGGAATAATATGATCTAATTATATTTTTTTTATTTCTTTTAATTTGTATAGGTTGAATCCAAATCTTGATACATTATATGATGGAATTGAATTCTATGTTTCTATTATTTGAGTTGTTGATCTAAGGAATAAAGTAATGTATTTAGTGTTTTTTATGTTTTGTATCATCATTCCTAAAATAAAAGTTTTAATAGGCTCCAGGAGGAATATGGTGGTGATAAATAGTGAAAAAATCCTCTTATGGACTAAAATCTTGTTGGGATTATTGTACGTGTTTTCCAAGCTCTGGGGAAACCACCCGCACCCATTTCTATTCAGGATCCAGCTATAAAACCTTAGAGGGATGAATCTTACAATATTTCTCAAGAGTTTATTCACAAAAATACACCATAATTACAAGGATGTAATGATTTTCAAGAGGCTGAGGATTGGTTGATAAAAATAGAGCATCTATTTGATTTCTTGGAAATACCTAATTCAAATTAGGTGAAATGTGTCACTATAAAGCTAGAAGGGCCTAGAAGAAGATGTTGGGATTTAATGTTAATGATAAATAATAATGAGTTTTTAATGTGGCAGTACATTATGTTTATTTTCATTGATTAGTTCTATCCTAAATCTATAGTAACTGCTAAGGATATGGAATTTGTTAGCCTCCAATAGGCTGATAAGACTGTGATAGAGTAGGAAAAATTCTTATCCAAGATGGTGTAGTTTTCACATGAGATTCTATAGGATAATAATTTGAATAATGAATGGTTATATATGGTTCTTCAACTAGATATTCATTCTCAGGTTTCATTACTGAATCACACTTCATATGCAGACGTACTACATAGGGAGTTGATAGTTAAGCTTGACCTAGCTAGTAAGTTAGGTTTGATGGGAGTTACTTTTTCTCATAGTGTAAGTTATGTGAGTTCCTTTAAATGAAATAGGATGTGTGATGAGTATTGTGGTGTATTTTGATAATAGGGTTCTTTCAGACCTCCTGTATTTCCAAATAGAGGCCCTTTGACTTTCTTCTAGTGTGGTAAGCCCGATCATTCCAAATTATTTTTAACTGAGGAACACAATATTTGTAGTTCATGAAAATGTGTAGGTCACATATAGAATTTATATTATATATTTTTTGATACAGGTTGTGGAATGGGATCATCATCACCTTAATTTACTATGGTAAAATCAGATGGTTCATGAACAAAGTGGTTCTAGCCACATGCATCCGAAATGAAGATTCTTCATGCAGTGGAAGAGTCTCCAGAGGAAGCTAATATAGGTCCAACAACTGTGATAGGTACCATTACTATAGATTCACATTTAGTGACTACTTTATTTGATATTGGTATATCTCACTCATTTATAACAACTCATATGGTAAACCTATTAAACATTTCTATGGAGCTATTTTCTTTTTTGATGTATATTACTATGATGCTTGGAATTAATAAAGAGGAGGGTATTTATTTTCATTCTTGTGTTTTCTATTTATTAGAGATCAACATTTCCTGGGATTTTATGATTCCTGACATAACACAATTTTTTTATTTCTCTGGATGGATTGGATGATCGTTCATCAACCCTGGATCGACTATTATCATCGATGGGTTTCCTTTAATGTCCATAATGGGGTGATCCACGTATTTCATAGAGAATGGGACCCAAGGTCGAGTTGAGATAAACATTCTTATCTAGAGTTAGAGAAAGTAATATCAGTTCCACTTTCTATTTGGAGTATAAATCTTTGATTGATTATCTCCCTCCAATTTTTATTGATTTTTTGGATGTTTTCTTTTAATTTATTTTATTTTCCACTTGAAATATAGGTAGAGTTTTTTTATTTATTTAGTTCCTTGTACTCATCCAATTTCTATTCATTTTTTCCATATAGCTCCGGATGAACTGAAAGATTTTAATACTTAATTGGATGGTATTTTAGAGAAAGTATTTATACACACTAGTGTGACACCTTGGGTGGAACAAGTTCTCTTTGCTAACAAAGTTTATGGAACACTTAACGTATGTATTGAATTCTAGAAAGAGAACAGAGTGATGGTAATTAAAAGGTATTTTTTGCCATAGATTGATGATCTATTTGACCCATTAAAAAGGGAAAAGTAGTTCTCAAGGATTCATCTTTGATCTAGTAACCACTAGTTTAGAATAAAAGAATCTAAAATTTAGAATACTTCCTTCCAAAGAAGGTATGCTCATTATGAGTATCATTTTATTCCCTTTGCTCTAACCAATTCTCCTACAATCATTATTGATTCGATGAACAGTATCTTCCATGAGTATCCTGATATGTTCATGGTAGTCTTTGTGGATGATAGTTTTGTTTACTCTATGTTTGAGGAGAATCATGTATGTCATTTGAGAGAAGTTTTGGAATTTTTGAGAAATCACCAAATCTGTGTCAAACTTTCAAAATGTGATTTCTATATTCAGAAGTGAAGTTCTTACGAAATTTCATCTCAGAACATGGTATCTCACTTGATCTTGAGAAGGTGAAAGTTGTTGTAACATAGTAGAAACTATGTTATGTTTTTAAGAACCATATCATCATGGGTCAAGCGGGATATTTTCATCATTTTGTAAATGATTTCCTAAATTTTGATTCTATGATCACCACTATCACTCATAATGGAGTAAATTTCATTTGGTGGATTTAACTTTTTAGGGAAAGGTTCACCATATGCTTTGACCACAAAAGCCTAAGTTATATCTCCTATCAAAATAATATGAATCTTTGGCAGTGGAATTGGGTGGAGTAACTACATTCATTTGATTTATACATTACTTATACCAAGAGGAAAGGGATTGTCATTGCAGATTCTTTTATTAGGAATCTTTCAACCTGTTCCATGAAAGAATAATCATAAGACTAGAATTTTATGGATCTATTTTCATAGTTTCATTTAGGAGTATTGGATGAGGAGGAAAATGTTGTCTTGGACATTTTTCAGTTGACCTGTGCAATTTTTTAGATGATTCATTAGTATTAGTGGCTTGAATATGAATTTTTTAGCATTACGTACTTTCTTTATGGTGGGGATACCCTTACTGAGTGGCTTTTTATCATGTAAGGTATTTTATGTTTATTGAATCGGTTTGATGTGATTTTATCCATGAGGAAAGTTGTAATAAGGAATTTCTATAATTCTTAATGGGATTTTCGCACAAGAACCCTAAACATGTTAAATGATATGTGGAGAAAATTTTGGTGGCTAGGTATGAGATAAGATTTCACCTACTTTGTTTCATGTTGTTATATTTTCCAACATGTCAAGGATGATCACCAAAGACCCTTGGGTTTTCTTTATCTACTTCTAGTGCCTAACTGTGAGTGGGATGATATCTCTATGGTCTTTGTAGTTAGGTTTCCATGTACCCCTCAAAAGAAAAATGTGATTGGTTTCATGATTGATCAACTGACCAAATTTTCCCACTTCTTACCCTTTCAGGATACTACCAAAGTTGAGGAGCTGGGAAATATCTATGTGAAATAGATTTTTCATTTTCATGGAGTTACATATAAAATAGTTTCTGATATAGATCCATGTTTTACCTTTTTTTGGTGAGTCCTTCAAGAGGTGATGGGATCTCAAGTTTATTTGAATATGACATACCATCCACATACAAAAGTCCAGACAATGATGGCTATACAAATTCATGAGGATATGTTATGTTCTTGTGTTCTCGACTTTGGTGGATATTGTAATGACCATTTTGGATTGTTTGAGTTTTATTATAACAATATTTACCTATCCATGATCAAAATGGATCCTTTTGAGGCCTATTAAGGTAGTTAGTGTAAATCTCCATTGTGTTAGTCAGAGATTGGTGAAAATTCATTGGTTTAGCTGAGTATTGTCCAAAAGACATCAAAAATGAATCAGTTAATTCATCAGATAATTTTTAAGACATAGATCTAATACAAATCTTATACTGATCATTATTTTAGATCATTTTAGTTCTTTGTTGGTGATTGGGTGTTCTTGAGAGAGTTTTACCTCAATTGGGTCACCGACATCTTGGGAGGAAAGGAAAGCTTTCTACCCATTTTATGGGACCTTTTGAGGTTTTTAGTAGGTGGGGAAAGTGGAATACCATTTAGTACATCCACCATAGTTAACATGGATTCATAATTTGTTACATGTATTGTAGCTTCGAAAGAATATTTCTAATCTATATCATGTAATAAGTTCATGGGATCTTGGTATTGAGCCCGATTTATCCATGATGGAGCATCCAATCATGATAGTTGACTCTGAGACAAATTTACTTTGTAGGAGGATGATACCTTTGGTCCATGTGCTATGGAATCTTGGTTCTAATTTTAATGATACGTAGAATCATAAGACACTTATGAGAGTTCAGTGGTATCATATCATTGAAACTAAAACTTATTGATATTATTTATCGGGATAGACTGTTTTTATGGGAGGAGGTTATAACATCCCATTACACTTTTCAGGTATCCCTTTTCCTTTTTAGGTAGATGTCACGAAACAAGTTCATAGTGTGAAATTATTACATGTCATGTACAATTTACATGAAGTGAAATGATTGGAAATTAGTAATTAATAGAAGGTGTCTCCTTTTCAGTGTATACATCCTTCATGGATGACACGATGTGAACCAGAATTATAAACTATATAATTCACCAGGCATGTGGTTTTAAGTGAAGAGAAAAATTTATTTTCATTACATTTGACCTATATCCCTCCCTCTCATGACCCAAAACACTTCCTACACTACTACAGATCATCCCTTTAACAATGCATAAAAAACATTTCTAACAGTTCTAAAAAAGCATTGTTATACATAATTCTATTAAAGGGGAGGCCCCCTTTATTAATGCTAATAAAAAAAATTTATAATGTACCCTTTTAGTTCTAAAAAAATTATGATAAAGGGGTCTTTTATTAGTGCTAAAAAACCCCTAATAAAAGTCAAAAAAATTAAATTTTTAAAAAGAATTATTTTTCTACAAATTAGCAGTGTGGACCAACCCATTTAAAAGTTTTTATTGGAAAAATTTATGAATATATTTTCCTTCTAAAGTACCTTCATATTTTGATATCTTCAGTTACAAATTCATACGTTAACAAGGGGGATTAATCTGGAATATTTTCCTGGTCAACTTTGAAATATCAAATTTCCCTTGATTTTATCCCCCTATTTTTGACTCTATCAATTAATGGGGAAGTAATGTATTTATGTTAGGTCAAAATAAGGATACAAATATGCCTAAATAATTAGTTGGTGGTGAAGGTAATTATAATCCATGTATTTACATTCTATCAATTTTTTTTTACTTTCAATTGTAATTTAATGCTTTCATTTTGTAATCACAATGTAAATTTTTCTCATGTAAGTTTTTCATTCATTTTCATTTATTAATAAAAGTTATTATTCTTATTATTAATTTTTTTCTACATTTTTATTAAAAAATTGATACCATTTTATGAAGGTGTGAATTTATTCAATCCAGCACTAGTTAATTCAATCACACAACAGTAGAGTGTTCGCTTATTTCAAAGTTTTTCTTCTTCTTCATTTCTTCCCCCATAAGTCTACTTCCTGCTTACATTGGTATAATAACATAAATTAAGGGATAAAATATTATGGGTTGATCCAAGGGAGTATCAAGGTTATGTATTGAATGTTATTTCATGTACTTAATATTTAAATAATTTCATTATTTTAGGATTCCCATTTGATGAGTTACATTCTTCTTTGCCTTCTCCCACTTTAGAGATGAAACATTCTGAGTGCTAGTACGATACAATTCCTTAGAGTGAACATGAATGTGATACTCTAATTTCATTGGTTATTAACCTTGGAATTGTGTAGAGATTAAATTGGTAAATGATTTTTTATAATTATCTCATTGTTTGGATACATCTTGAATAAATGATATGAAATTTTCTAAGAAAATAAATTCATCCAATCCACCACGAGGAAAAACCTAGGCTCAACCCATAAAAATTAACTTCTCTAGTTCAAGTAATTTTCTATTTTTTATTTGTACCATAAATTAAATAATTATTTATTCAAATCAATCAACACTATAGTTGGCCACTTCATAGCCAATCCATCAACAAATCTGAGTGTCTTAAGGTTTCTTCTTCGGTCCCTGCATGTAACAACCCAAGATTTTATAAAAAAATATTCTTTTTAATTTTATTAATGTCTTGTGTTGTACGCTACACCAAAAGGAGCTTGCACAACATGCATCCTTGTCTTGCCTTGCATTACACGCAATCGCGACCTTCCTCGATAGCGTGTGTAATACGCAATACCGAGTTTCAATAAACAACGATATGCTATTAAAATATTATTAAAACTAGCCGTTATGAATAGTAATAACCACTTTTTAAAATTCTGTAAATCTTATTTTTCAAAATGAACTTCATTCTTGGATTCGGAGTATCGAATTTAGCCTAAGGTGAAATTTTGGTACTTTTCGGATAACTTTCACATTCTGATGAATAGTGAAAATTACTAAATTATAATTAAAAACAACTTTTTTAATCGAAATAATTAATAGTGATAAATTATTAATTTGAGTGGTTTTAAAGTATATTTAGAATATATTTTTTACAATTTAATACAATGTTGGTCATTGGTTGTAATTTCACATTTAAACCAGACATAATCAAGTGTCAATCTTTTGATATATATTGTTTCCTAAAAACACGCTATTTATTTTAACAGTAGGATTTAATTATAAAATTAATTAATGCAACTTCTATGTTATGAATTTGGTAAAATAGATTTCATTTTTGAATTCGGAATATGAAATATAGCTTAGGATGAAATTTTGGCATTGTTCTGAAAAACATCAATTTTTGATGAATAGTGAAACTACTAAGTGGTAGTTAAAAAAACTGAATTTTTCATAAAACTTAATTTTGCCGCTTCTGTGAATGGAATTTCGAAAATCCGAGTGACACGGTTAATATCAAGGACTAAAACGTGGTTCAATGAGATGGAAATAATTTTTTGGTGAATAGTAACTTTTTACTTTTTTACCGCGGTTAATAGTAAATAGGGTAACTAAGGGTAAATATGATATTAATATTACCCTAACACATGTCCTAATTCTATTGGACAAGTGTAATTCGACCAAAAACAAACTTAGGAATAAAATATGACCATTTAGGCCCACTTGGATTAGATTAGGACAT
Organism: Viscum album; assembly: GCA_963277665.1. Taxonomy (NCBI): domain Eukaryota; kingdom Viridiplantae; phylum Streptophyta; class Magnoliopsida; order Santalales; family Viscaceae; genus Viscum; species Viscum album. The sequence goes on from OY728121.1 coordinate 1,425,698,787, forward strand.
TTATTATTAATTTATTTAAAGAAAGGTTAAAATAGTTAAAATCAAAGTTTAATAAGTAAATCATTTTTAATATGGGGTTATACATAAGATAAATTCGATTTTAAATATTCATTAGAAAGCTAAAAAGATTTCCTACATAATGGTATTTTATTTGTAATTTTTAGACATTAAATAATTTAATTTATTTATGACACAATGATGATGCAGTAATTATCTTATTAATGAAATATTGACATAATTGATGTTATAAACACCAAAATAAATGTAATTTGAGACTTTTTATGAATTCCAATAATTTTCTAGGTTACTATGATATATTAATGTTGATTTAAACATTTTGGTTCGAACATATAATTCTGTTATGACTTTCACAAAAATCATATATCAAATAGTGTCAAAATTGACACAAAATAGTTTTTAAATCAAATATTATATTATTAATTGTTATTTTATTCCTAAAAATATAAGGTTAGGCCAAATGACTTAGATAAGGATATATATATTAATAATAAACAATTTGGGGTTCGTTTGGCATGTTATAGTAAGTGTATTAACCATATAGTGAAAGAAAACAAAAAGACACGGTAAAAGTTAAATTATTTAACTTAGAGTTAAATCTAATTGATAAGGTTTAAAATAAAATCCAAACATGTCTAAATTTGATTGGTTGATGAGATTACAACCCTATCTCATCTAATCTTAGAATATGAGTCATTTTGGAGGTTTTTAAGTGGGGTTAGATTTATTATAAATTAATATTTTTAAGAATTCCTAAGGTGCCCCTCTCCTCCCCTATAAAAGGACACCTCCCCCCCTCCTCCTCACACCAATTTGAGCACTCAAGCTCGGCCAACCCCTGAAAAAATATCTTCTCCACTTCCCTAGAAACATCCTAGAGTTTCTGGTCTTCCTCAAAGACCAATTTTAGTGCCCTAAGAGGAGGTCTCAAAGAGGCACTTCAAAGAAGAGGTAATTACCGTTACCAATTCTTTCATCTTTATTTCTTCTTCCACTTCTTCTTCTTAGGTTGTTTCATTATGAAGTAATAACATAAGTATCACTCATATACTGATATGTTATTATAAGTATGAAACAACCCTATTTCACCATCTATCCATCGTACGGAAAAAGAAATCACCGCGCGTGCGTACGTACGGAATACCGTCTCCACGCCGTGGTGTAATCTATTTTCCACCACCACCTTACATGGATGGGTATAATGGTGTAAAGAATAACTATACATAGTTATTACAACATCATATTGATTCTGATATATTGTATAATCCACTCCAATTCAATTCAATATTTATAGAAATGATATCATCGCTCGTGCGTACGTACGGACTACCGTCTCCACGACGCGATGAGATTCATTCTCCATGTTAACCATTTAAGAATGATTATAATGTATATATAAGAAATAATAATGAAATATATGACATTATAAAGCTACTGGATTTATGTATATATATACATATGTATGTCATCTACTTACTTCCATTTCAAGACAATAAGGAAAGAAAAACAGCGTTCATGCGTACGTACGGACTACCGTCTCCATGAACGGTGTTTTTCATTTTATTTATCTATCTATTATATATATATATATATATACTGAATATATATGATATATAAATCATATTTTATATTCTGGAAGTAAGTAAATCATGATATAAGTAATAATGATGTCAAGAACAACAAGTCAAAACACCTACGATAAATGAAACGATTTTACCCAAAACGCTTCTTTAACATGGAATTTACAAAAGAACGGGTAATATAATGTCATAAGTGAACCATATATGATATCATAACAATGAATATGATTCTGTAATAAGTCAATGACATTATTTAAATCATTATACAGGAGGTTCGGACACATACGAAGCAAATTGGACCTAAGGTAAGGGAAATATCACAATCTCATTTTTATCCGAGATTGTTTATTCATAAGTATTTACTGGGGTGTATTTTATCATCCACATCCATGTTTCATCAATATGTAATATTATTTCCATCCACCTACAATTGTTTAAATCCATTTTTACCCTTCGGTGAGTTTTTAGTAATATCTATGAAAGGAATCTTTTGTCATACGAGGTACTTTTTGACTTTTCCGACAAAAGTACGAAGAATGTTTTTTTTAACTTATACGGCATGAATGGATTTTTAAAACATTGTTCCCAAGAAGCTTCCTTTACAAGTTTTCAAGTTTATTTTTAATCAACTTATTTTATTTTAAAGTTTTATGACATGTTATGAAAGGAAAAATGTTTTTGAAGAAGAAAGGATATTTTCCTCAAGAATGGAGTTCAAGTGTTTTATCAAAATTATTTTCCATCTAAGATAATAAAGGGTTCTGTTTTTATCCCTATTATTAAATTGATTTGTTCATATTGTGATGGAATTATTTTTATGAATTCCTTTATCTTATATGAATTGATTTATGATGTCATGATGTTTCAAGAATCCCATTTTTGTTACATGTGTTATGCGATGATGTATGTTTTATGATTATGTGGCACACATAAGAAAGGATTCATTATAAGATGGGTGGGACCTATATCTCCCTCCAATGCATTGGGTAAAGATTTTATATCTCATGAGATAGACAGGGCTGGAACGGTAGGTTATACTGGTTCAGTGAAACAGGACTGAAATGAGGGTTACTCGATTCAGAAAGGGACTTTGTCCACTAAGATAGTCTTGGAAATGAGTCATGACTAACAAGAAATGATTTTCCATGATTATGTGTGCATGCCACAAAGTTTCAAGTTTCATGTTATGATTATGGTGATCTAATTTTCACTTCTATGATTTATTCCATGTTAAGATATTATGATCTCTTTTGCAGGTTATGATTTTCAAAAAGATATGATATGATTTTTATTTCCTTTATTTGCCCTTGCTGAGCATTTGAGCTCACCCTTTTATGTTTTCTTTTCCCCAGGATATAAAGAAAGGTTTTAGGTAAAAAAAAGGAAGATCTTTATGGGAGATTTTGAAGATCTTTCATCACGATTAGAAGATTACGATCCGAGTTTCCAAAGACACTAAACTATTACGATCCTTGTGTGTGTGTTTTTGTTATGTACTAAGTATTCCGCAAAAGTAATGTAATGTTCATGTACGTCAGGCTTCGGGTCTCTACAGTTGGTATCAGAGGAAAGGTTTAGTCAACCTTTGGAAACTAGGATGCGAAAACGTTAGTGAGATCCCTAGAGATATTTCTAAGGTATGTCTAGGGATGTCCCTATGGATAAGTATACGTATAGGTTATAGTAATAGAATTACGCTAACGATCATAGAATTAAACCTAAGATGTTGGATATTGAAGGTACACCCCCTTTATTATGTTGTTTTCCCTAGCATGATTTTTGCCTCTCACACTATTCTTTTTGGGTTTTAGACGATGGCTGGAACCCGAAGGAACCGTGTTGATCAATGTAATGGACAATGCAATGACTGCCCTCCTGAACAAACAAATGTTATGGGAGATGGAGTGCAAAATCTTATTGCTATACTTACACAAGCTATGAATCATTCTGGACTTCCAAATGAGCAGAGAAGGGAACAATATTCTATTGAGTCCTTCATGAGGCAACGTCCACCTTCTTTCAGTGGGACTTCTGATCCACTTGTTGCTGAACAATGGATCAGTACCACTGAAAAGATATTTTCAGTTCTTCAATGTTCTGAACATGATAAAGTCATCTTAGCAGTATATCTTTTGGAAGGTGAAGCTGATCAATGGTGGAATCTTATCAAGAATACGAGGCCAAGAGATGAAATTGAGTCCATGGAATGGGACGAGTTCAAGAACTTGTTTTTCAGTAAGTACTTCCCTCGTATTCTTCGAACAAAGATGGAAAAGGAGTTTCTTGAGCTGAAACAGAAGGATGATGAATCTGTTGGTATATACGAAGCGAATTTTACAAGACTTGCAAGGTATGCATCTGGCATTATCATCCAACCTGAAAGTAAAGTTGATCGATTTTTCAGTGGCTTAAAACCAAGTCTTCGAAGGGCATTAGCTATAAGAGACTTCAGTTGCTATGAAGAAATTGTTCGTTGTGCTATCAAGGTAGAAATGGAAGTTGGTGTTACATATCCATCTCATGGTTTTGACAAGAAACGAAAGATGGAGTTCAAGGAGAAATCTCATAATAATGGTGAAAATAAGATGAATGTTTCCTTATGCACAAAGTGTGGAAAGAAGCATGGTGGAGATTGTCTTAAAGGAACTAGAAAATGTTTTAAGTGTGGAAAAGAAGGTCATCGAGCAGCTGAGTGTCGAAGTAATGGAAAAAGGGTTTCTAATGATGTGAATAAAGCAAACACTGCAGAGAACGCACCACCAACACTTCAATGCTTCAAGTGCAAGGAAATGGGGCATTATGCTAGTAATTGCCCTAATCCAAGGGTTAGTGATGATCAACATGAGCAACCACTGAAGGCAAAGGACAAAGGGAAGTCACATGCGATCACTATTGGCGATGTTGAATATGATAACGATGTGGTGGAATGATTAAGCGTTTATGTAATGGGATTCCAAAATAATGTTGTATCATTGAGTATTGCAATATTTATTGATGTGGTATTCAAAGTGATTGAGATATTTTTTTTTTGGAAATAAGATGATATGCGCATAATGAAGACGAGAAAATGAAATGTTTAATAGTATTCATGAGCTCATGATTGATATAAGGACTAAGTGATATCATGGTTTGAGTATAAATAATTTTGAGGATTTTGGTATGTGTAAAGTGTTAACTTTTAACTGCATTCAAGTTTTCACTAAGGTTCAATGGGTATTCAAGAGTATACATGATTAAGGACTTTGAATGTTTGGAATGTGACCAACAAAACATATCTTATGATATATGGGGATCAACGATGATATTAAATCTCTGGTAATTGTTTTCACTATGTTATGAGAGTGGACTGCAGTATTATGGATAAGCCTAAAGATTGGAATGGATTGTGTTGGACGTAAGTTAGTATTGTTTAAGGATAGAAATTTTTTTCGATATTATTGATGGGATGTTATAGTAATATAGTTTTGGAAAAAGGAAAACCTGCAGGACGGGCGACAGCCCATCGCTTCGGACAAGGCTGTGGGAATCGAACCCACAACCGAAGTGCGACTGGCCTTTATCGCCTACCACTGGCCTACAGGAAGTCCCTGTTTAGTAGAAACTAGTTTTATTATATTAAGCAGTATGATATATGAAGTATAAGTCCATTTTAGGAACCATATATGATTAATCTCACTATAGATCGATTTATGCATATAATTTTGCTAACCTTTTGTTTGAGACAGATGGAATGACCCGTCATTCTATCACATGATCTGCTAACACTTCACGAATAACAAATTCAACTTCATTTATTTAAGAGATGAAGTGGAAATTGTTCAAGGCACGAACAACAGTGATATTGTACCAAAATAAAGTAAGTATTTATTAAAATTCAAATTTTCAACTTTAGGGGAAATGATCTTGAAAACCAAAAATGTTGTCCTAGTGATCTTATACCTGATGAATCAGATGGTACCTTATATCATCACAAATCTATGGATTTGTGATTACTGGCTTTTCCATAGCCATGTTCTCTACCACTCTCCATCAGAACATGATGGTTAGATTTCTCTTCCATATCCATATTTTCACCTATGTGGAAACCCAATGATTAGTTTATTTGGGTAACCGTTACGTTTCATACTTTTGTTTTTAAAGATTGGTTTTCATATTCCTTTTTACGATGTGGGTTTCTATTAAAGAAACTTTCGAATATTAAACCATTTATAACCCCGACGAATTTCGAGGGCGAAATTCATTTTAAGGGGGGTAGAATGTAATAGCCCAAGATTTTATAAAAAAATATTCTTTTTAATTTTATTAATGTCTTGTGTTGTACGCTACACCAAAAGGAGCTTGCACAACACGCATCCTTGTCTTGCCTTGCATTACACGCAATCGCGACCTTCCTCGATAGCGTGTGTAATACGCAATACCGAGTTTCAATAAACAACGATATGCTATTAAAATATTATTAAAACTAGCCGTTATGAATAGTAATAACCACTTTTTAAAATTCTGTAAATCTTATTTTTCAAAATTAACTTCATTCTTGGATTCGGAGTATCGAATTTAGCCTAAGGTGAAATTTTGGTACTTTTCGGATAACTTTCACATTCTGATGAATAGTGAAAATTACTAAATTATAATTAAAAACAACTTTTTTAATCGAAATAATTAATAGTGATAAATTATTAATTTGAGTGGTTTTAAAGTATATTTAGAATATATTTTTTACAATTTAATACAATGTTGGTCATTGGTTGTAATTTCACATTTAAACCAGACATAATCAAGTGTCAATCTTTTGATATATATTGTTTCCTAAAAACACGCTATTTATTTTAACAGTAGGATTTAATTATAAAATTAATTAATGCAACTTCTATGTTATGAATTTGGTAAAATAGATTTCATTTTTGAATTCGGAATATGAAATATAGCTTAGGATGAAATTTTGGCATTGTTCTGAAAAACATCAATTTTTGATGAATAGTGAAACTACTAAGTGGTAGATAAAAAAACTGAATTTTTCATAAAACTTAATTTTTCCGCTTCTGTGAATGGAATTTCGAAAATACGAGTGACACGGTTAATATCAAGGACTAAAATGTGGTTCAATGAGATGGAAATAATTTTTTGGTGAATAGTAACTTTTTACTTTTTTACCGCGGTTAATAGTAAATAGGGTAACTAAGGGTAAATATGATATTACTATTACCCTAACACATGTCCTAATTCTATTGGATAAGTGTAATTCGACCAAAAACAAACTTAGGAATAAAATATGACCATTTAGGCCCACTTGGATTAGATTAGGACATTTATTATTAATTTATTTAAAGAAAGGTTAAAATAGTTAAAATCAAAGTTTAATAAGTAAATCATTTTTAATATGGGGTTATACATAAGATAAATTAGATTTTAAATATTCATTAGAAAGCTAAAAATATTTCCTACATAATGGTATTTTATTTGTAATTTTTAGACATTAAATAATTTAATTTATTTATGACACAATGATGATGCAGTAATTATCTTATTAATGAAATATTGACATAATTGATGTTATAAACACCAAAATAAATGTAATTTGAGACTTTTTATGAATTCCACTAATTTTCTAGGTTACTATGATATATTAATGTTGATTTAAACAACTTGGTTCGAACATATAATTCTATTATGACTTTCACAAAAATCATATATCAAATAGTGTCAAAATTGACACAAAATAGTTTTTAAATCAAATATTATATTATTAATTGTTATTTTATTCCTAAAAATCTAAGGTTTGGCCAAATGACTTAGATAAGGATATATATATTAATAATAAACAATTTGGGGTTCGTTTGGCATGTTATAGTAAGTGTATTAACCATATAGTGAAAGAAAACAAAAAGACACGGTAAAAGTTAAATTATTTAACTTAGAGTTAAATCTAATTGATAAGGTTTAAAATAAAATCCAAACATGTCTAAATTTGATTGGTTGATTAGATTACAACCCTATCTCATCTAATCTTCGAATATGAGTCATTTTTGGAGGTTTTTAAGTGGGGTTAGATTTATTATAAATTAATATTTTTAAGAATTCCTAAGGTGCCCCTCTCCTCCCCTATAAAAGGACACCTCCTCCCCCTCCTCCTCACATCAATTTGCGCACTCAAGCTCGGCCAAACCCTGCCAAAATATCTTCTCCACTTCCCTAGAAACATCCTAGAGGTTCTGGTCTTCCTCAAAGACCAATTTTAGTGCCCTAAGAGGAGGTCTCAAAGAGGCACTTCAAAGAAGAGGTAATTACCGTTACCAATTCTTTCATCTTTATTTCTTCTTCCACTTCTTCTTCTTAGGTTGTTTCATTATGAAGTAATAACATAAGTATCACTCATATACTGATATGTTATTATAAGTATGAAACAACCCTATTTCACCATCTATCCATCCTACGGAAAAAGAAATCACCGCGCGTGCGTACGTACGGAATACCGTCTCCACGCCGTGGTGTAATCTATTTTCCACCACCACCTTACATGGATGGGTATAATGGTGTAAAGAATAACTATACATAGTTATTACAACATCATATTGATTCTGATATATTGTATAATCCACTCCAATTCAATTCAATATTTATAGAAATGATATCATCGCTCGTGCGTACGTACGGACTACCGTCTCCACGACGCGATGAGATTCATTCTCCATGTTAACCATTTAAGAATGATTATAATGTATATATAAGAAATAATAATGAAATATATGACATTATAAAGCTACTGGATTTATGTATATATATACATATGTATGTCATCTACTTACTTCCATTTCAAGACAATAAGGAAAGAAAAACAACGTTCATGCGTACGTACGGACTACCGTCTCCATGAACGGTGTTTTTCATTTTATTTATCTATCTATTATATATATATATATATATATACTGAATATATATGATATATAAATCATATTTTATATTCTGGAAGTAAGTAAATCATGATATAAGTAATAATGATTTCAAGAACAACAAGTCAAAACACCTACGATAAATGAAACGATTTTACCCAAAACGCTTCTTTAACATGGAATTTACAAAAGAACGGGTAATATAATGTCATAAGTGAACCATATATGATATCATAACAATGAATATGATTCTGTAATAAGTCAATGACATTATTTAAATCATTATACAGGAGGTTCGGACACATACGAAGCAAATTGGACCTAAGGTAAGGGAAATATCACAATCTCATTTTTATCCGAGATTGTTTATTCATAAGTATTTACTGGGGTGTATTTTATCATCCACATCCATGTTTCATCAATATGTAATATTATTTCCATCCACCTACAATTGTTTAAATCCATTTTTACCCTTCGGTGAGTTTTTAGTAATATCTATGAAAGGAATCTTTTGTCATACGAGGTACTTTTTGACTTTTCCGACAAAAGTACGAAGAATGTTTTTTTAACTTATACGGCATGAATGGATTTTTAAAACATTGTTCCCAAGAAGCTTCCTTTACAAGTTTTCAAGTTTATTTTTAATCAACTTATTTTATTTTAAAGTTTTATGACATGTTATGAAAGGAAAAATGTTTTTGAAGAAGAAAGGATATTTTCCTCAACAATGGAGTTCAAGTGTTTTATCAAAATTATTTTCCATCTAAGATAATAAAGGGTTCTGTTTTTATCCCTATTATTAAATTGATTTGTTCATGTTGTGATGGAATTATTTTTATGAATTCCTTTATCTTATATGAATTGATTTATGATGTCATGATGTTTCAAGAATCCCATTTTTGTTACATGTGTTATGCGATGATGTATGTTTTATGATTATGTGGCACACATAAGAAAGGATTCATTATAAGATGGGTGGGACCTATATCTCCCTCCAATGCATTGGGTAAAGATTTTATATCTCATGAGATAGACAGGGCTGGAACGGTAGGTTATACTGGTTCAGTGAAACAGGACTGAAACGAGGGTTACTCGATTCAGAAAGGGACTTTGTCCACTAAGATAGTCTTGGAAATGAGTCATGACTAACAAGAAATGATTTTTCATGATTATGTGTGCATGCCACAAAGTTTCAAGTTTCATGTTATGATTATGGTGATCTCATTTTCACTTCTATGATTTATTCCATGTTAAGATATTATGATCTCTTTTGCAGGTTATGATTTTCAAAAAGATATGATATGATTTTTATTTCCTTTATTTGCCCTTGCTGAGCATTTGAGCTCACCCTTTTATGTTTTCTTTTCCCCAGGATATAAAGAAAGGTTTTAGGTAAAAAAAAGGAAGATCTTTATGGGAGATTTTGAAGATCTTTCATCACGATTAGAAGATTACGATCCGAGTTTCCAAAGACACTAAACTATTACGATCCTTGTGTGTGTGTTTTTGTTATGTACTAAGTATTCCGCAAAAGTAATGTAATGTTCATGTACGTCAGACTTCGGGTCTCTACAGTTGGTATCAGAGGAAAGGTTTAGTCAACCTTTGGAAACTAGGATGCGAAAACGTTAGTGAGATCCCTAGAGATATTTCTAAGGTATGTCTAGGGATGTCCCTATGGATAAGTATACGTATAGGTTATAGTAATAGAATTACGCTAACGATCATAGAATTAAACCTAAGATGTTGGATATTGAAGGTACTCCCCCTTTATTATGTTGTTTTCCCTAGCATGATTTTTGCCTCTCACACTATTCTTTTTGGGTTTTAGACAATGGCTGGAACCCGAAGGAACCGTGTTGATCAATGCAATGGACAATGCAATGATTGCCCTCCTGAACAAACAAATGTTATGGGAGATGGAGTGCAAAATCTTATTGCTATACTTACACAAGCTATGAATCATTCTGGACTTCCAAATGAGCAGAGAAGGGAACAATATTCTATTGAGTCCTTCATGAGGCAACGTCCACCTTCTTTCAGTGGGACTTCCGATCCACTTGTTGCTGAACAATGGATCAGTACCACTGAAAAGATATTTTCAGTTCTTCAATGTTCTGAACATGATAAAGTCATCTTAGCAGTATATCTTTTGGAAGGTGAAGCTGATCAATGGTGGAATCTTATCAAGAATACGAGGCCAAGAGATGAAATTGAGTCCATGGAATGGGACGAGTTCAAGAACTTTTTTTTCAGTAAGTACTTCCCTCGTATTCTTCGAACAAAGATGGAAAAGGAGTTTCTTGAGCTGAAACAGAAGGATGATGAATCTGTTGGTATATACGAAGCGAATTTTACAAGACTTGCAAGGTATGCATCTGGCATTATCATCCAACCTGAAAGTAAAGTTGATCGATTTTTCAGTGGCTTAAAACCAAGTCTTCGAAGGGCATTAGCTATAAGAGACTTCAGTTTCTATGAAGAAATTGTTCGTTGTGCTATCAAGGTAGAAATGGAAGTTGGTGTTACATATCCATCTCATGGTTTTGACAAGAAACGAAAGATGGAGTTCAAGGAGAAATCTCATAATAATGGTGAAAAGAAGATGAATGTTTCCTTATGCACAAAGTGTGGAAAGAAGCATGGTGGAGATTGTCTTAAAGGAACTAGAAAATGTTTTAAGTGTGGAAAAGAAGGTCATCGAGCAGCTGAGTGTCGAAGTAATGGAAAAAGGGTTTCTAATGATGTGAATAAAGCAAACACTGCAGAGAACGCACCACCAACACTTCAATGCTTCAAGTGCAAGGAAATGGGGCATTATGCTAGTAATTGCCCTAATCCAAGGGTTAGTGATGATCAACATGAGCAACCACTGAAGGCAAAGGACAAAGGGAAGTCACATGCGATCACTATTGGCGATGTTGAATATGATAACGATGTGGTGGAATGATTAAGCGTTTATGTAATGGGATTCCAAAATAATGTTGTATCATTGAGTATTGCAATATTTATTGATGTGGTATTCAAAGTGATTGAGATATTTTTTTTTGGAAATAAGATGATATGCGCATAATGAAGACGAGAAAATGAAATGTTTAATAGTATTCATGAGCTCATGATTGATATAAGGACTAAGTGATATCATGGTTTGAGTATAAATAATTTTGAGGATTTTGGTATGTGTAAAGTGTTAACTTTTAACTGCATTCAAGTTTTCACTAAGGTTCAATGGGTATTCAAGAGTATACATGATTAAGGACTTTGAATGTTTGGAATGTGACCAACAAAACATATCTTATGATATATGGGGATCAACGATGATATTAAATCTCTGGTAATTGTTTTCACTATGTTATGAGAGTGGACTGCAGTATTATGGATAAGCCTAAAGATTGGAATGGATTGTGTTGGACGTAAGTTAGTATTGTTTAAGGATAGAAATTTTTTTCGATATTATTGATGGGATGTTATAGTAATATAGTTTTGGAAAAAGGAAAACCTGCAGGACGGGCGACAGCCCATCGCTTCGGACAAGGCTGTGGGAATCGAACCCACAACCGAAGTGCGACTGGCCTTTATCGCCTACCACTGGCCTACAGGAAGTCCCTGTTTAGTAGAAACTAGTTTTATTATATTAAGCAGTATGATATATGAAGTATAAGTCCATTTTAGGAACCATATATGATTAATCTCACTATAGATCGATTTATGCATATAATTTTGCTAACCTTTTGTTTGAGACAGATGGAATGACCCGTCATTCTATCACATGATCTGCTAACACTTCACGAATAACAAATTCAACTTCATTTATTTAAGAGATGAAGTGGAAATTGTTCAAGGCACGAACAACAGTGAGATTGTACCAAAATAAAGTAAGTATTTATTAAAATTCAAATTTTCAACTTTAGGGGAAATGATCTTGAAAACCAAAAATGTTGTCCTAGTGATCTTATACCTGATGAATCAGATGGTACCTTATATCATCACAAATCTATGGATTTGTGATTACTGGCTTTTCCATATCCATGTTCTCTACCACTCTCCATCAGAACATGATGGTTAGATTTCTCTTCCATATCCATATTTTCACCTATGTGGAAACCCAATGATTAGTTTATTTGGGTAACCGTTACGTTTCATACTTTTGTTTTTAAAGATTGGTTTTCATATTCCTTTTTACGATGTGGGTTTCTATTAAAGAAACTTTCGAATATTAAACCATTTATAACCCCGACGAATTTCGAGGGCGAAATTCATTTTAAGGGGGGTAGAATGTAATAGCCCAAGATTTTATAAAAAAATATTCTTTTTAATTTTATTAATGTCTTGTGTTGTACGCTACACCAAAAGGATCTTGCACAACACGCATCCTTGTCTTGCCTTGCATTACACGCAATCGCGACCTTCCTCGATAGCGTGTGTAATACGCAATACCGAGTTTCAATAAACAACGATATGCTATTAAAATATTATTAAAACTAGCCGTTATGAATAGTAATAACCACTTTTTAAAATTCTGTAAATCTTATTTTTCAAAATGAACTTCATTCTTGGATTCGGAGTATCGAATTTAGCCTAAGGTGAAATTTTGGTACTTTTCGGATAACTTTCACATTCTGATGAATAGTGAAAATTACTAAATTATAATTAAAAACATCTTTTTTAATCAAAATAATTAATAGTGATAAATTATTAATTTGAGTGGTTTTAAAGTATATTAAGAATATATTTTTTACAATTTAATACAATGTTGGTCATTGGTTGTAATTTCACATTTAAACCAGACATAATCAAGTGTCAATCTTTTGATATATATTGTTTCCTAAAAACACGCTATTTATTTTAACAGTAGGATTTAATTATAAAATTAATTAATGCAACTTCTATGTTATGAATTTGGTAAAATAGATTTCATTTTTGAATTCGGAATATGAAATATAGCTTAGGATGAAATTTTGGCATTGTTCTGAAAAACATCAATTTTTGATGAATAGTGAAACTACTAAGTGGTAGATAAAAAAACTGAATTTTTCATAAAACTTAATTTTGCCGCTTCTGTGAATGGAATTTCGAAAATACGAGTGACACGGTTAATATCAAGGACTAAAATGTGGTTCAATGAGATGGAAATAATTTTTTGGTGAATAGTAACTTTTTACTTTTTTACCGCGGTTAATAGTAAATAGGGTAACTAAGGGTAAATATGATATTACTATTACCCTAACACATGTCCTAATTCTATTGGATAAGTGTAATTCGACCAAAAACAAACTTAGGAATAAAATATGACCATTTAGGCCCACTTGGATTAGATTAGGACATTTATTATTAATTTATTTAAAGAAAGGTTAAAATAGTTAAAATCAAAGTTTAATAAGTAAATCATTTTTAATATGGGGTTATACATAAGATAAATTAGATTTTAAATATTCATTAGAAAGCTAAAAAGATTTACTACATAATTGTATTTTATTTGTAATTTTTAGACATTAAATAATTTAATTTATTTATGACACAATGATGATGCAGTAATTATCTTATTAATGAAATATTGACATAATTGATGTTATAAACACCAAAATAAATGTAATTTGAGACTTTTTATGAATTCCACTAATTTTCTAGGTTACTATGATATATTAATGTTGATTTAAACAACTTGGTTCGAACATATAATTCTATTATGACTTTCACAAAAATCATATATCAAATAGTGTCAAAATTGACAAAAAATAGTTTTTAAATCAAATATTATATTATTAATTGTTATTTTATTCCTAAAAATCTAAGGTTTGGGCAAATGACTTAGATAAGGATATATATATTAATAATAAACAATTTGGGGTTCGTTTTGCATGTTATAGTAAGTGTATTAACCATATAGTGAAAGAAAACAAAAAGACACGGTAAAAGTTAAATTATTTAACTTAGAGTTAAATCTAATTGATAAGGTTTAAAATAAAATCCAAACATGTATAAATTTGATTGGTTGATTAGATTACAACCCTATCTCATCTAATCTTCGAATATGAGTCATTTTTGGAGGTTTTTAAGTGGGGTTAGATTTATTATAAATTAATATTTTTAAGAATTCCTAAGGTGCCCCTCTCCTCCCCTATAAAAGGACACCTCCTCCCCCTCCTCCTCACACCAATTTGAGCACTCAAGCTCGGCCAACCCCTGCCAAAATATATTCTCCACTTCCCTAGAAACATCCTAGAGGTTCTGGTCTTCCTCAAAGACCAATTTTAGTGCCCTAAGAGGAGGTCTCAAAGAGGCACTTCAAAGAAGAGGTAATTACCGTTACCAATTCTTTCATCTTTATTTCTTCTTCCACTTCTTCTTCTTAGGTTGTTTCATTATGAAGTAATAACATAAGTATCACTCATATACTGATATGTTATTATAAGTATGAAACAACCCTATTTCACCATCTATCCATCCTACGGAAAAAGAAATCACCGCGCGTGCGTACGTACGGAATACCGTCTCCACGCCGTGGTGTAATCTATTTTCCACCACCACCTTACATGGATGGGTATAATGGTGTAAAGAATAACTATACATAGTTATTACAACATCATATTGATTCTGATATATTGTATAATCCACTCCAATTCAATTCAATATTTATAGAAATGATATCATCGCTCGTGCGTACGTACGGACTACCGTCTCCACGACGCGATGAGATTCATTCTCCATGTTAACCATTTAAGAATGATTATAATGTATATATAAGAAATAATAATGAAATATATGACATTATAAAGCTACTGGATTTATGTATATATATACATATTTATGTCATCTACTTACTTCCATTTCAAGACAATAAGGAAAGAAAAACAGCGTTCATGCGTACGTACGGACTACCGTCTCCATGAACGGTGTTTTTCATTTTATTTATCTATCTATTATATATATATATATATATACTGAATATATATGATATATAAATCATATTTTATATTCTGGAAGTAAGTAAATCATGATATAAGTAATAATGATGTCAAGAACAACAAGTCAAAACACCTACGATAAATGAAACGATTTTACCCAAAACGCTTCTTTAACATGGAATTTACAAAGGAACGGGTAATATAATGTCATAAGTGAACCATATATGATATCATAACAATGAATATGATTCTGTAATAATTCAATGACATTATTTAAATCATTATACAGGAGGTTCGGACACATACGAAGCAAATTGGACCTAAGGTAAGGGAAATATCACAATCTCATTTTTATCCGAGATTGTTTATTCATAAGTATTTACTGGGGTGTATTTTATCATCCACATCCATGTTTCATCAATATGTAATATTATTTCCATCCACCTACAATTGTTTAAATCCATTTTTACCCTTCGGTGAGTTTTTAGTAATATCTATGAAAGGAATCTTTTGTCATACGAGGTACTTTTTGACTTTTCCGACAAAAGTACGAAGAATGTTTTTTTTAACTTATACGGCATGAATAGATTTTTAAAACATTGTTCCCAAGAAGCTTCCTTTACAAGTTTTAAAGTTTATTTTTAATCAAATTATTTTATTTTAAAGTTGTATGACATGTTATGAAAGGAAAAATGTTTTTGAAGAAGAAAGGATATTTTCCTCAAGAATGGAGTTCAAGTGTTTTATCAAAATTATTTTCCATGTAAGATAATAAAGGGTTCTGTTTTTATCCCTATTATTAAATTGATTTGTTCATGTTGTGATGGAATTATTTTTATGAATTCCTTTATCTTATATGAATTGATTTATGATGTCATGATGTTTCAAGAATCCCATTTTTGTTACATGTGTTATGCGATGATGTATGTTTTATGATTATGTGGCACACATAAGAAAGGATTCATTATAAGATGGGTGGGACCTATATCTCCCTCCAATGCATTGGGTAAAGATTTTATATCTCATGAGATAGACAGGGCTGGAACGGTAGGTTATACTGGTTCAGTGAAACAGGACTGAAACGAGGGTTACTCGATTCAGAAAGGGACTTTGTCCACTAAGATAGTCTTGGCAATGAGTCATGACTAACAAGAAATGATTTTCCATGATTATGTGTGCATGCCACAAAGTTTCAAGTTTCATGTTATGATTATGGTGATCTCATTTTCACTTCTATGATTTATTCCATGTTAAGATATTATGATCTCTTTTGCAGGTTATGATTTTCAAAAAGATATGATATGATTTTTATTTCCTTTATTTGCCCTTGCTGAGCATTTGAGCTCACCCTTTTATGTTTTCTTTTCCCCAGGATATAAAGAAAGGTTTTAGGTAAAAAAAAGGAAGATCTTTATGGGAGATTTTGAAGATCTTTCATCACGATTAGAAGATTACGATCCGAGTTTCCAAAGACACTAAACTATTACGATCCTTGTGTGTGTGTTTTTGTTATGTACTAAGTATTCCGCAAAAGTAATGTAATGTTCATGTACGTCAGGCTTCGGGTCTCTACACTGCAGATTCAATACCTACCTGTACTTTAACAACTTAATATACATGTATGGTAAATGTGGGCACAGAATTTTTTTGGTGTCTTTTCCAGGGACCCAACTAAGTATCTTAGACACTCACCTTCTTTTCTCACCCAAAATTCTCTTTTTTCACCCTCATTTCTCTTATATTTTCTCTTTTATTCAATCTGAATCATAATTTTATTCTACTCTTATGGAGTATCAATAATATTTACCCATCATAAAACAAATCTACATTCAAATTGAAAATCAATATCATGAATCTCCTTACATAGATTATTTTAATGATCAAACATTGAATGAATACCCCACACCTAATGAGATGTACAATCTTTGGGATGGTGAACACATAAAGGATAAATTTATGGCCCTTTAACGGATGGTTAATGAGATCAAGAATAATGAATTACACAATGTCCAAATTCTTATCCATACCAATCCCAAAAAAAATCTTAAACAATTTTGTGAACAAATGGAGAAAATTAATTCAAAGGTATCATGTTTGAGATTTGAACTAAAAAGCATTAAAACATGTAAGTAACCCATCCCTAGACTGAATATCCCTTCCATAACCTTATGTAAAGAATATTGTATCCCACAAACATATCATGAATTTACTAGTGAAATAACCAATGTATTTATAATAGCTTAATAAGATCAAGGATTTGTTGAAAGGTCTTTAAATTTGGAGGAAATTGATTTTTTGGATTCAAAAGAGGGAAATATGTAATCATGGATTGAATATTATGAAAATTCCTCAAAGGTTGATTTTTTAGAACCACCAATCACTAAAACATTGAGCTAAATAAAAAAATTGAGTCCATACCCCTTAATAACATTCAATTGAAAAATTCTTGTGGATGAATCAT
Organism: Viscum album; assembly: GCA_963277665.1. Taxonomy (NCBI): domain Eukaryota; kingdom Viridiplantae; phylum Streptophyta; class Magnoliopsida; order Santalales; family Viscaceae; genus Viscum; species Viscum album. Next base: position 1,425,716,638 of record OY728121.1, read on the forward strand.
ACTTTCATAATGAACCAATTCTTTTTAAATTTCTTGAAGAAGAAACTGTTTTTATTCAAATTGCCAATCTGGTTTGTGAAATTTCAATGAACCCAAACTTAACATTATTTTCCTCCCATAACCAATCAAGAATATATACATATGTGATAACTAGGAAAATCCAGTTGTCATTCATTTTTACCTTGAAACCCAAAAAAACATGACTGATCCTTGATGTATTAAGCAAGGCCACATGAGCTACCATATCAACCATTTCTGAAGTTCCTCGTATTTTCCGATTCACTATAGAACAAAGGATTTTATATGAAATAATTTCTAATCTAGGAATAAATCTCAATAAACTTTAAGTGGATACAATTTGGGACCTTAAAATTTTAAATGCTGGTATCGGTTATTCTAGGGGACCAAATCAAGCGAACAACTTTAAATTAATCACTTTCAAGGAGGCAACCCGACTTCTGCATTTTGTTATTTCATTTTGTGTGTGTTTTTTGTGTTTCTCAAGGTAATCCATTGGGGTTTCCAATTTTTTCTAATATCTCTTGTGTGTGATACTTTTGTGTTAATGCATCTTAGTATTTAAAAATAAAACCCTTTCCTTGTAAATTTTAAACCCAGCCATCAATCATCCCTAAGGAGTCTACATGTTACATGAATCCAAAGTGATCAATTGATTATTAAAGTGTCTTTAATATCAAACTAGATGATTTTATTCCTTGATTTCATTTCAAATCACTTTACCCTCTCTTTCATCCCAATTCTAATCTATCTCTTTTCTTCTCTTTCAAAACTGAGGGCAGTTTCATTCTAAGTTGAGGGGAAAAAATCTAAGATTTTAAAAAAATTGGGATTTTATTATAAAAAATTAAATTAAAAAAACAAATCATTATACTTAAATGAATTAATGTACATTGTGAAACATGAAAACATAATTTAAAATTATTATTGAATTACTTGATTATTATTTTAATGTATGTTTTAGTTCATCAGCATAGTTTTTGGAAAGTGCGGTTTTCGAATGTGATTTTTCAGTTTTAACATTTTAATCCTATTAATAAAAATTACACAATGTATGTATATTGGATATTGGATTTAAATTTAAGTTCTAGGGTCCCATTCATCATATAATAGGGTTTGGGGACACTTTTAGTTTAATTTTACTATCCCAAAAATTGAAATAATGACCACATAGAGAAATGTTTTGTCCAAATGTATGGAATTTGACACTTGGGGATCGTGACTATATATTTTCACTTCCTAGAGTTAGGATTTATATATCTATTGTAGAGTATGGAATTAAAAATATGTGTGTTATATGACACTTAGAGATCATGACTACATATTTGTCTTGCCCAGAGAAAGTCTTTTCATATCTATTATGGTTCAAAAAACAAAAAAAAAACAAAAGAAAAAAAACACAAAAAAAAAACAAATTGGATAATAATATTATGTATTAATGTGATTTCCACCTAGTTCTTACATTTTTCCCCTTGAATAAGAAAATACTCCCCATGTCTTTTCAGATACACGACACATCATCATGCTTAATTGAAATTAGATGAAATGTGGAAATGAATTTGAACAAAGGAATGGTCTTGGGATAGGGATATGATTTTGAACCTATCTTGTGTAAAATGATTTTGATAGGTTTCAGGATTTTTTATCATGATGTATTTTGGTGATAAATTTATGTTAAAGTGTTTTTGAAAAATGGAATTCAATTTTATATTTTTGAGATATGTTTTTCTCAGGAATAGAAAAACTCAAGTTTGGGGGTGTGATTAGCCACTGAAAGGGGGTAATATTCATTGATTATATTTTAATATTCATGTGTTTCAATGTTCATAAACATCAATTTTTGTGCATTTTATAAATTGAACTTCATTTCTCATCACAAGTGTAATTCATGTTTAAAGTGCATATTTGGGCCCAATAAATCATCTATTTGTAGAATTAATTTTATTCATTATTTGAATTTAATATTTTTTTATATGATTGACCACTTTTTTTGGAAAATTTTACCTTTTTGATTGATGGGTGAATCCTAAGGGAAGATGATTATTTTTGGGCATGAATGCATAAATTTTCAAGATAAATCATAATGGGCCCAAGGCATGTCAAACTAAGGTGGATCCCATAATCTAAGCCCAATAAAGCTCAAATTTTAACTTTAGAAATAGAATAATATGGGGATAATTTCATTCAACTATGGTCATAGCTAATTTTAATTTTTTCATTTATATAAGGGGAGCCCAAGTTGACCTTTAAATGGTGGTATAGATTTGAATTCCCATAAAGTCATCCCACTAGATCAAACATAACATACAAAATAATAGTCCAATTTTCTTGAAATTTTGAAATCTCTTATAGAACACATGGAATAAGATATTTTACTTCTATAACACCTTCAAGTTCAGCCATATTCAATTAAAAATCACAAGTTAATAATAGGGATTAATCTGGATGATTCTTGTGGTCAACTTTAAAACATCAAATTTCTCTTGATTTTATCACCCTCATTTTAGACTCTATCGATTAATGGGGAAGAAATGTATGGATGTTGGGTCAACCTAAGGCTCCAAATATGCCTATATAAGGAGCTGTTGGTGAAGGTAATAAGAATCCTTGTTTTCCCTTCTATCGATGTTTTTTACTTTCAATTGTAATTTAACGCTTTCATTTTGTAATCACAATGTCATTTTTTCTCTTGTAAGTTTTTCATTCACATTCATTTATTAATAAAAGATTTTATTCTTATTTTTAATTTATTTTTTTCTTTCTATTAACATATTGATACTACTAAATCAAGATTTGAATTTATTCACACTAGCAATTTTGAATTTATTCACACAACGGTGGACTGTTCGCTTATTTCAATGTTTTTCTTCTTCTTCAATTCCACCCCCATAAGTATACTTCCCTATTCCATTGGTATAATAGCATCAATGGAGGGATAAAATATTATTGTTTGATCTAAGGGATTATAAATGTTATGGATTGAATGTTATTCCATGTACTGAATATTTAAATCTTTTTGTTATTTTAAGATTTCCATTTGATGAGTTACATTCTTCTTTGTCTTCACCCACTTTAATGATGACACATTCTAAGTGCTAGTATGATCCAATTCCTTAGAGTGATCATGAAAGTTATCCTCAAAGTTAATAGGTTATTAGCCTTGTAATTTTGTTGGGATTAAATTAGTGAATGATTTTTGAGAATTATCTTGTTATTTGGATACATCTTGAATAAATGATATGAAATTTTATATCAAAATAAATTCATCCAATCCGACCTTAGAAAAAACCTAGGATCAATCCATAAAGATTAAATGTTCTAGTTCAATCCATGGTGTGTTTTTTTGTTCATTTAATTAAATAATTATTTATTCAAATCAATCAACAATATAGTTAGCCACTTCATAGCCAATCTATCGACAAATATGAGTGTGTCGAGGTTTCTTCTTCGGTCCCTATGGATTTGATACTTACCTGTAATACAATAACCACATATACTTATAGGGTAAATTTGGATGAAACCAGTCCACCATGAAGTATTGGAAGTTTATCCGTGACCTATGATACAGTGTTTTAAGTTGTTTCCACATTTCCCATGTTATTATTATCATGTTATCTCATGCCTTATAATTCATGTTCCTTTATACATCATTGATATTCCTTGTCTAACATGTATTATTATCATCATTTTATGTAATTTTTATACCATTACTGGTATTTATATCTTACCCTTTTATTATGTATTTATTTAGGTTATCCAATGTAGTTTTAGGCTCAAGCATGTTACTTAAGTTTTCAATAAAGATTTTGTAATTCAAGTTTAAAGTATTAATGTAATGTACCTAATTCCCAAAGACACTATAATTCTCAATATTTTGGGTTTTATTAAGTATAATTTTATATAATTAAATCATGTGTTGATGTGTAATAAAAAGAAGGGTTTTTTATAGTTCGATTTTACCAAGTTTATCTTCTTAAACCAAATAAACAATCAAATGATCATGATTATGAAGAATAAATGGGGAAAGAACTTCTCCAAATGAAAATGTTCCAAAAATATTCTTTCATAAAGTTTAAATTTCAAAGGAATTCAACTTTATCATAATTATTCATTGTCAAAATAGTCGAAGGATACTTTCCATTCTAATTTTCCCACAAACCATGCCTTATATTAATTGAATCCAAATCCTTTTGAGCATTAAGGTGATACTTCGATTTAACCTTGATATAAAAAATGTTTTCAATAATTTTATATTTAATTTAAATGTTTTAAATTTCGAAAATTTGTTATTTTAAGTGGAATTTACACATTTTATGATTTTAGTAGTATTTTGAGCTTAATAAAAAAAATGGCCCATTTTTAAATTTTTAACAGTTTTAATTTATTTTTTAATTTTGTAAATAAAATTTTATTTAATCATAAAAATAAATTAATTATTTGTTTTTATTATTATATACATCTTGGCATATATTTTATCCATCTGGACCACAAGCTCAATCCATTAACTGGGGGCCCAAAAGTAGCTCACAACATGTGCCTCGAAAACTGTTCACAGATCTAGAATGTTTTAAATATGAGCTTATATATAGAATTTGGATGGACCAATGAATTTTAAATTCAACATGGGGCTTGATAATGAATTTATTAACAACTTTAATTAAAAGTAAAGGCTTTAATTTTCTGTTTGGATGGTCATTAATGCATGGGAAACTAGAGACATTGAATATGGAGAGCCTGTCTGTGTAGATTAAATTATCAGAGTGAAATGGTCATAACTCGTACTAAACAAGTGAAAATATATTGAAATTTAGAGGGGGAATGAAAAATAAATTTTTCAACAACATTAATGAATGGTTACATGTATTAATTGGCCATTAATTAGTCTAACATGTTGTAACATTCATGGGAAAATTCTTTCCTATAAAAGGAGGAGAGATCTTCCTTCCCAAATCATTCTAATTCATACAGTAGACCACCATTAGAGAGAAGGAAAAGGGCCATGATGAGAATTTATGATTTATTTTTTTAATTTTAATTTTAGTTTTTCCCCATGCAATGCATATGAATTTTTTTAATTCATTTGTTTCTATATTATTTCATCTCACATAATCTTCTATCCATAATATAATTCTCCTCTTTCTTTATCATTACATTGTGACTTCATACCCTCAAAAGTTAGGGGATAACCCAAGTCTTGCCCTATGGTAGGTATGTGAAAATTTCATATATTATGAACTTAAATTATTATGTTTTATTAATTTTGTGATGATTAAGAATGATGTACATGAGTATGGTGATTATCCACAACGACCCTGATTTCAAACTCATTTCTATTCTTTTATTAAATGTTTTCCATACCTTCTACAAGATACAAGCTCTTCATATGACAGATTTGATCCATTAAATAGATGAAATGGAATACAATGGAGCCAGGTCTTGGAAGATTTTACACTCTCAATCGAGGTGTTAAATTAACCATGATTATAGAAGGAGGTGGAATTAAGATTATTAAATGCATTCAAGGTTTCACACCACCTAATAAAATAATGTTAATTCATGAATAATATTTCAAAATGGAATTACAAAACTTAATTTAAACACAAACAAGGAGAATAATGGAACCCCCAAACCAAACCACAAAGGGAATGTTCTTTATTTACTAATATTATTTTTTCATTGAATGTTAGTATAAGTTTTATCATCTCATTTTTCTTTTAAATTTAATTAATTTCATAGAATAAATATAAACAAAACAATAAGTAGTTTAGGAGATATTGAATAAGTAGTTGAATGACTTAGAAATATATTTAAGTGAGACAACCCTATTCAGCCTCTGTGCTACATTAGGAGAATAAGTTTTCTTTTCACACCCTATGATAGGAGTGCATTAAAATTGGCATCGTTGTCGGGGAGGTAATCAATCGTAAAATTTACCTTTTCTATATTCAATTTTTTCATTGTTTTAATTATTTTCAAAATTAAAAATAACCTTAAATTTTTTTATTCCATGTTGTTTTTAAACAATCATTCCTTCAATACATGGAAGAATTACTAACAGGTGTAAGGAGAAGAAACATATTATACACAGGAGGCCCTCCAAATAAGGGATGATTCACTTATGATAATCCTAAAACAGAATCAAAGAGGCATAGAAACACGGAGATCACCTGAATATTTTATGGTCATATCTGATGAGCTTTGAACTGAGCAAAAAAGATTCAAGGCCAAGATTGATGTGCGATTAGTTTTCCCAAATTTCACTAAATAAATCCAAGAAGTTGAGTCCAATCATGAGGAATATAACCAACCCAATTATTTTAGGAACTAGATTCAAGAGGACCGTGATTAATTGTAATGTATTAATAATGGGGAATAATCACCTGTTGAGTTATGTGTGGGAGAGAAACAAGATCTGAATGAATTCTGGAATGATTTTGAGGTACAACATTATCTCTTAGATCCCTAAAAGGTAGAATATCTAGTTATAATGCATGTCACTCTAGCCATGGAAGAGGAGGAATCCATAAAAATGGTTGAATTTGATGAAAATATAGAGGATCCCAACTACCTTCCTCCATCCACAAAGATCCAACCTCAAGAGGCACTTACCACTAAAGAAGTGATTGAACCAGAACCAACTAAGGGAGACGATCCTTTATTAAACTATGCCTTTATTATTTCATTTAATCTAATTTGAGTATCACTCCTTATGGATTTTAATTTTCATATTAAGTCAATTATTTATTTTCCTTAGAGGAATAGGAAGAAACTGAAGGTTCACCTATTGAGGAACACATAAAGATACCTTATTTTATTGAATATATATTTGGGAAGGCCCATGAAGAAGTATATGTTATTGAAACTACGGAAACCAATCCAAAATATTCTTACATATATGGTGAAGAATTTTATATTATTACTTCATTTTTTAATTCTATTCAAATAGATTTACACTCTGAATTTCCATTTTATTATTCTTTTGATGCATCATACATTGAGAAACTACTGGATTTCGAAGAAGATATTTTACAAATAAAAATGAAGGAGGAGATGGTTTCATACTTATAGAGACCCGGGCTTAACATACATGGATATTACATCATTTTTTATTAATATTTAGTACATTATAAAAATAAATTCCTGAGGAATGTAATAGTTTAGTTTCTTCAGAAACATGGAACAAAATCATCTATACAGGTGAAAGATCTTCAATACCTCCCATAAAGATCTAAACCTTTAGCAGTTCTACTTAAAACCATTCTTCATAACCTGGGGAGAAGAAACATAAGTTAGGGGTGAGAAAAGATGATCAGTAAAGGTAAATAAAGAAAATTATTAACTATAACATGAACAAAAGGGTATGGAACACGAGCATAACATTTGAAGGTCTTACCCTGAATATCAAAGATCATAATAATAATTTCCAATTTATAAGACATGAATCATAAGGAAATAAAGAACATAGGCCAATGGAATATAACATAGGAATAAAAAATGGTATTGTGGAAAACACATACAAAAACTCTAAGTTAAGGTGAACTACCAAGACCATTGAAACATGTTATTCTTGGGTTAATCACCCGTGTACCTGCTTCAAGCTTGTGATTCCCTCTCATTTACCCTTTTTTTTGGGATTGGGATGTACTCCCATGTACCCTCTTGGTTTGGGATTGGGATTCTCTCCTCTATTACCTTTTGTTGTAGCCTTGGGATATCCTCATGTGGACCCTCTTGTTTCAGGATTGAGATGTTCTCCCTTGTTCCCTCTTGTTGTGGGCTTGGGATTCCTCCCATGTACCCTCTTGTTTCGGGATTGAGATTTTCTCCCATATTTCCTCCTGTTTTGGGCTTGGAATGACCTCATGTGTATCCTCTTGTTTATAGATTGAGATATTCTCCCCTGTTCCCTCTTATTTTTGGCTTGATATATCCTCCCACGTACTCTCTTATTTTGGGCTTGGTATGTCCTCCTGTATACCCTTTGATTTCATAAAACATTTATCATTACCCAATTTATTGGATAAAGATATATGACCCACCCATGTCATAAAAAAATCATTCACACATGTTTCAAAAGACAAAAAAACATTCATCATATCATGATGCATAAAAATACATTGGTCTTATAAACATCAAATCATAAAACACAAAATTAAATGAGTATCATTAATATTTCATCACATCATAACCTATGGAAAATAGATTGGTTTCATAACCATTTTATCAAAACATAACCTATGAGAATAAGTGGGATTCATAAACATGGAACCTGCAGAAAAGAAATAGATTTCATAAACATATAACCCATGGAATAGAAACTGATTTCATAAATACCATGACTTTAAACATAACTCATTCATAGAAAGGATATGAATGTAACCTTTATATTGTTTCTTAGAAAGGAATGACTAACATACATAGATGTCATCTTAGATGGAAAATAATTTTGAAACATTTTTCAAAAGATTTTCTTGGGTAAAATATCCATTATTGTTTCAAAAAGTCTTTTTAATACATAAAACCATTTAAAAATCTTTTTCTTAGAAAATATCTTTAAAACTTATATAAAAGACATGAAAACATTTTGAAAACATTTTTCCTTGAAAACTTATAAAATAAGATTCAAAACATTTTAAAACCCATTTTCTTAGAAAAAACTTTGAAAACTTATAAAAATAGCTTTAAAATGTTTTGAAAAACTTTGTACTTTAAAACTCATAAAAGAATCATGAAAACATTTTTGAAAACCATTTTTCTTGAAAACTTATAAAAGAATCATGAAAAAAAAATTGAAAATAATTTTTCTTGAAATATTATAAAATAATAAATTAAAAATTTTGAAAACCATTTCCATTGAAAATATCTTTTAAAAACATTTTCTTAAATATTAACCATTTTAAAAATGAAAAGGGAGCTTCAAATAAATGACGGTGAGTAAAATTGTACATTTCGTATGGGGTAAAAAGTACATTCCTTTTGCACACTAAAAAAATTGAAATATTCCTTGTTTATAAAGTGAAAAGATGATTCCTTTGAAGATATTTGTAAAATAAAAAAATGGTAAAAATTTATTTTACATATTATAGGATAATGGTATAATATTCTTGGAAACTCTTTTTAGAAAACATAGATTTCTGATTGAGGAGAGGGTATGGTCAGGCTTTCTTAAAAACACTTTCTTAACTATATTATGTACTATAGAGTAGAAAATGAAACCAATACATGAAAATATCATGAAATAAAATATTATAATGAAACTTGTTAGTGTTATTGAGAGATTGATCATAATATTTCATCAAAGGAAGCATAAACAAAAATAATCTCAAAAAGTGTAGAGATTGTCTCCATAAAATCTTATACTTGGTAACTTGGGATCATACAGTCCTTATAAGAAAAGGAAAATTACATGAAGATTAAGATATCACGAAAATAAGGATATTGATGATATAACATGTATAATTTAAGTATATACAACTCGAAAAAAGTTTAGTTATATAACAAAACTTGAGTCTTAGAGAAGGAAAATTGAGATGAAACTGTTTTACCGATTTGGTAAATTTTTATGTTTACACCTCATGAAATAAGGATCATAGAATGGATATTTGAATAAAAAAAAATTTAATTATAGGATACATATAATAAAATCATGGGAAGTATATACACCACACAAAAGTAAATAGCGGTGAACATATATTGTATCATACCGAAATTAAAAGTGAGTTGAAATCCCCTTACCTTGTGTCTTGAATCTCTCTGCACTCGTAAAAGATTCCTGTATAATAAATATAATTTTATTATATATATTTTATATAAGAATATTATTATACATAATACTATATTTTTTTGGTTATGACCTTATATTACCCTCTTATTAATGATCCTATGTTAAAGTTACACTTCAGGTAACATTCACTTTGAGCTTTGCATGTTTCTTAATTTGTTATGTATTTTGTCCTTATAATTATATCATGATTCCAGAATGTAAACCATGATATAAATATCAGTTATACACAGTATATGTATATTATAATAATCTATATAATATAGAATTATGAAATGTAATACACTGTTCATGGAGACGGTAAGTTGTACGTATGCATGAACGTTGTTTATATTTTTTGTTGTTGTACTGAAAGAATGACTGAAAATGACATATATATATATATATGTGTGTGTGTGTGTGTGTGTATTATCATTAAATTAAAATGAATATATCATATATATCATATAAGTTCGCTAAACCCATCCTAAATACATTTCATGATGTGTGCGAACAAATCACATCACATTGAGGGGCTGGTAGTCCACACTTCCTAAAACGAGATTATCGTATTAAAACCAAATGTAAAGTAAAGGTATGTGTTTTTAAAGGTAATAAATAAGATTAGATACATAATAAATGTAATATATTACATATATATATGTTTTCCATCATAACTTCCACAATTATTTGTGGTAAATGGGAAATGAACAATCATCATTTCGTGAGGCGGCGTTTGTCGTACACAGAAACAGTATATTCAACATCCATTTGATGGAAGTGTGTGTACGTGTAGGTAAGAAACTCTTAATTAAAAAATCATATTAAATGGAGTATAATGGTTTTTTCACACAATAATGTAATAAAGATAGTGTAGGGGGTGTATGAGGAAAATAAATGGAAGGAGCTTGAGAGAAAACATTACCTCTAAATCAGGCAACTCCTTTTGGTTTGTGCCAACGGGCTTCCCTGAGAAGATTTTTTCCCAAAGGGAGAATTCCGGGTATAAGGTAGGATTTTTGGGAGGCTGATTTGGGAGATATTTTATGAACTCAAAAGGTTTTATAGGTGTGAGTAATAGGTATAGGTGGTGGCCTTTTATTGGGAAGGAAAATGACTCACTTGGAATTTTTAAAAGCAAGTTAGGTATGCACATGTTCTTACCTAATAAAAGTCCTAAAAAACCAACCAAATTCAATTATATATGGTTTATGGACGAACTATATACATAAAATGGTTTTTGGAGAAGTGTATAGGTCATTTGGGCTCTTAATTTTGAGGATTAGTCCCTAATTAAGCCTAATTTGGCCTTAACTGTTGTGATTAATTTAAATAACTTTTACAAATCATTTTGGTCAAAAATTAACATGGTCTTGTTAGAATATATTTATTAAAATAAATACAATTTTTTATGTTAGATTTTTGAAATTAAAATTATATAATCAGAAAAATTAAGATCCGTGCTAATATTGCAAACATGATGAAATAATGGGGTTTTAAAGTAGGGAAAAGTTCAAAAGTTTGTTAAGATTTATTATTCACTTTCAAAGTAAAATTGATTATAATGAATTAAATTATTGTAATAGATGTAATATTTATCTAATGAGATATTAAAACATATTTATAATATCATTTATCATTAATAATTAATTTGAAGAAAGGAAGTTTTTAAGTTAAAAACAACATTTCTCACTATTCATCAAATAATGATGTTTCTTAGAAAAATACCAAAAAACCAACCTAGGATAATTTCTATGTTCTGAATTCAAAAATGAAGTTTATTTTATAAAATTAAATTTTTAAATGTGTATAAAATTAATTTTATTATTAATAGTGGTTCATTCTAGAAAACAATATTTTTAACAAAAAAGGACTTTACCAAAAATGTTGTATTTCATTATCAATATGTTTTATTTATATAAATATATTATAGAAAAATATTTTAAAAGTAGTTATTACTATTTTTATAACTAATTTTAACATTTAGGTTATAATTATCTCATTTAAATTATATATATATGTAAATATATTTCATAGAAGCTCAGTGTTGCATGCATTGCACACCAAGTCAGTGTTGTATGTAACGTATGCCAAGTCAATGCTTTAGGTAGTACAATCCATATAGGTATTGTGTGAGGTGAAATCCAAGTCGGTATTGTGTTTAGTATAATCCAAGTTGTTATTTCATGTGAAAGTTATGCTTGACTTAGTGTTTTAATATATATATATATATATATATATATATATATGAAGAACTATTTTCAGTGTCATGTGAAATGAAAAATATCAAAAAGATAAATTAATTCAAAGAAAATATTTTAAAAAATCTTAGGGTGTTAAATTCTACCCCCCTTAAAATGAATTTAACCATTGAAATTCATCTGGGTTATCAAAGGTTTAATATTTGAAAGTTTTTTTCATAGAAACCCACATCATAAAAATGGATACTAAAAATTCCCTTAAAAGTGAAATTTGGAACCATAACGGTTACCCAATGTAACATATAACCGGGTTTCCACATAGGAGATCATAGATTGGGAGTGGAGATTGGACATGGAGGAAATGTGTAAATATTTAAAGTGAGCGATTGAGGTCATCAATAAAAACAAATTAATGATCAAAGGAAAGTTAAGGGCCTCAAATTTATTAATATGTGATGATTCTTGAAACCATTGGTTCAATAGAATAGAAGGGATTATGAAAACACATTGTTTCTTATCATTATCCTATCATTGAGTAATATTATTTAACGAACAGGAATATAAGTAAATATACTTACTTTGTGTTATCCCCTTACTTAAATAGAATATCAACTTTTGGTTATGCCTAGATAGATCTTAACTCCATATCTTACCCTAAGAAATGAACGAGAATTCTTTTTTTTATTCTTAAAGTACTAAAAACCATGAGATCCACGATATGCCATCCCATCTGTCATCAGTTATCATAAAAAAATGTAGTTTGAAGAGGCTATCTGATATCCATAAATCTCATATGGTGAGATAATACTTTAATCTCACAACCTCTCTTCAAATATTGACTTAAACATTACATAAATGGTTAAAATTTTAACCATTCCAAAATATAATTCACCATTTCTTCCTTAAATATGCTCAAAAAACATTTTTATTGGATACTTGGGTTAATAATTGTACCGATAGGACACTAAATGTGATTTTATTATTCCATAATCCATGTTAGGAAAGATAATAACATGAAACCTCACCAAATGATGAACAATAAGACTCTCATAGGGATTATTCATACAAAATTTCACATAAAATTCCCTACTTAGGAGGGAAGGATAACTACTTCTTAATTATCTTGGTTCACTTTAACACTTATGATCTCATAAGATTTCACTTTTTCTATTTTCATCAAAGGTTTTTGTGTCTTATCATTCACATTTGTCCTTAGATTGGGTAACTTCTTAGAGTAATGGCCAAACTCCATGAAATTGAAACACTAAAGTGTGGGAGGTATATTCTGTGGGGATTTCTTATTATTTGCATCATTATCTAACTTACTCCCATTAGTTCGAAATTTATCCACTCTATGACCTTCCCTTCCACACTTAAAACATTTATTAGTCCCTTTTAAGAAAATTTCCTCCATGTTTCTTCCCACAATTTGTGCATAACAGAAGGTTTATATTCTTTTCTCTATGGTTAGATTTTCTATTGAACTCTATCTTCCTTTTCATGTTAAAACAGTGAGATTGATAAGTAACTCCAACCTCCATTTCAACTTTTTTTGCACAATGCTCAATATCTTCATAGCTACTAACGTCTCTTATGGACAATACCCTTATGAGAATTTTCTTTAATCCATTGAAGCACTGATAAACTTTACTTTAGGGTTGAATGATAATACCAGATTCATACCTCGCATATCTTGTGAAATTAGCCTCATTGGTACCAAAAGATTCATCATCATTTTATTTAAACTCAAGGAACTCCTTTTCCATATTCGAATGAAGAACACAAGGAAATTACTTATTGAAGAATAAATTATTTAACTAATTCCAATTTTTGGAATCAATTTCATTTTTCTTCCTCGTATTCTTGATTAGATTCCAACACTGGTCTTCTTCACCTTTCAATTGAAAAACCACAAGAATTAATTTCTCATGATATAAATAGTTGAGAAAATAGAATATTTTTTCAATGGTACTAATCCAGGGTTCAAGAATAAGTGGATCTGATGACCCATTTAAAGAAGGTGGGTGATGCCTCATGAAGGACTCAAAAGAATGTTTTTCCCTCCTTTGATCATTTGGAAACTCACCATTATTTATAGCTTGGGAAAACTGTGAGAGTATGGAAATGAGGTTTTTTATTTCATCCCCCATAGCATTTGGATCTTCAATAGGACATTCATTTTATTGTCTATCGCAATCACCATTACTGTGGTTCCTTTGGGTTCTACCCATTGGTTAAAACCAAAAGCATAGAGTAAGAAACAATTATCATAATGAGGAACGAAAATATCATGAAACGTTACCTATAGGATGTCTAAAGAATGACACCTTCCTTAATCTATGAAACCTTAGGTTTATTATTGGTTATTTATATCCAAATTATAGTTAAATACTTCATTATGGGTTGTGAAGAGTTTTTGAATTCCAAAAGCATATCCTTGGGAGTGTCAAACTAGGTGTGCGGCAAGGCCCGTTGTCATGTACTAGATTACCCCAAGTCATGCTCGGAACATCTTTTCAGAGTTGTTACCACTAGATACATTAGTGATATAACCAAATCCACTTTTAGTATCCCTACAAGTATTTAATGGTAGGAAACCACTCATTCTATCATTTACCAAAATTACAGGACATTTTCCCATATATTAATTCATCCTTATACTTATCCTTAGAGATATACATATACATATCCTTAGAAATAATCAAAGGGATACAACTAAGGTTTTCTCATCCTAGTTTCCAAAGGTTGACTAAACCTTTCCTTTTATACAACTATAGTGACTTGGTTTTAACAGACATGGATATTACATCATTTAAGATGAAAATTTAGTATATTTCAAAAACACATACCCAGGGACCATAATAGTTTAGTGTATTTGGAAATGTGGAAAAAAATATTCTATCTTGGTGAAATATATTCAATATCTCCCATAAAGATATAAAAATTTATCACCTCTACCTAAAACCTTTATTTATAACTTGGGGAGAGGAATAGATACTTAGTAAATGTATATAAAGAAAATGTGTAATCATAACATGAATGAAAGGGTATGGAACATGAGCATAACATATTAAGGTCATACTCTGCATATCAGAGATCATAATAATGATTGAAAATTTATAATACATGAATCGTAATAAAATAAAGAACATAGGAAAGGGAGCATAAAATAGTAATAAAACCTGGTATTATAGAAAACTCATATAAAAACCTTTTGTCAAGGTGACCTAACAAGGCCTTTTTAACATGTTAGACTTGGTTTAATCACTTTTGTACTTGCTTTGGGAATGGTATTCCCTCCGGAATTCCCTTTAATTTTGGGATTAGGATGTCCTCCCATTTACCCTCTTGTATCGGGATTGGTATGTTCTCCCGTGTTCCCTCTTGTTTTGGGCTTGGGATGTCCTCTTGTGTACCCTCTTATTTTAGGATTGGGATGTTCTTCCCTGCTCCCTTTTATTGTGGGATTGATATTTCCTCCTGGGTACGGTCTCTTGTTTTGGGCTTGGGATGTCCTCTAGTGTACCCTCTTGTTTTAGGATTGGGATGTTCTCCCATGTTCCCACTTATTTTGGACTTGGGATGTACTCCCATGAACCCTCTTATTTTGGGATTGGGATGTCATCCAGTGTACCCTCTTAGCTTATAAAACATTTATCATTACTCAATGAATTGGAGTGAGATAATGGTCCCACCCATGTCAAAGTAAAATCATTCACACATGTGCCACAAGATAATAAAACATTTATCATATCATGACCTATAAAAATACATAAGTATTATAAACATAAAATCATAACCCATGAAATAAAATGGGTATCTATGATATTTAATCACATCATAACCTATGGAAAAGATATATATTTCATAACCATTTCATCAAATCATAACCTGTGAAAAGAAGTAGGATTCATAAATGTGGATCTTGTGGATTATAATCAGGTTTCATAAACATATAACCCATGGAAGAGAAACCGGTTTCATAAATACCATGACTTTAATCATAACCCATTCATAGGAAAGATATTAATGGAACCTTTAGATCATTTCCTAGAAATTCATGACTAACATCAACAGATTTCATCTTAGATAGAAAAACATTTTTCAACATATTTCAAAATACTTTCTTGAGTAAAATATCCTTCCTTGTTTGAAAAATTATTTTTAATACATAGAACCATTTAAAAATATTTTTATTACAAAATACCTTGAAAACTTATAAAGTTGTCCTGAAATCATTTTAAAAACCGTTTTCCTTGAAAACTTATAAAATAAGATTCAAAACATTTTAAAAAAAATTCTTCAAAAAAAACTTTGAAAACATATAAAAAGAGAATGAAAACGTTTTGAAAACCTTTTTACTTGAAAACTTATAAAATAATATTGAAAACATTTTTTAAAACCGTTTTCTTGAAAACTTATTAAAGAAGCTTGAAAACATTTTTGAATTTCTTTTTTGAAAAATTATAAAAGAAGCTTGAAAAAAAATTTCAAAACCATTTTCTTTGAAAATATCTTTTAAAAAAACTCTTAAATATTAACCATTTTAAAAATTTAAAGGGAACTTTGAAGAAATGACGGCGGGTAAAACCGTACATGTCGTACGAGGTAAAAATAACATTCCTTTTGCATGGTAAAAAAGATAGAAAGATGACTTGTTTAGAAAGAGACAAGATTACTCATTTGAGGATATTGGTAAAAGACAAAAAGTGTAAAATTTTCCATTAGATATTATAGGATAATGGTATAAAATTCTTGAAAATAGTTTTCATAAAACATATATTTCTCACTGAGGAGAGGGTAAAATCGGGATTTCTTAAAAACACTTTATTAACAATCTTATGTGTCACAAAGTAGAAAATGGAACCAGTACATGAATATATCATGAAATAATATAGTAGAAGTAAAATATTTAGTTTTCTTGAGATATGGATCATAATATTTCATCGAAGGAAGGATAAACAATAACAATCTCAAAAGGCGAAGATATTATCTCCACAAACTCTTATAACTTGGTAACTTAGGACCATACTCTCCATATAAGAAAAGGAAAATTACATGAAGATTAAAATATAATTAAAATTATTATATTCATGATATAATATGTATAATTGGAGTATATTTACCACAAATAAAAGTTTAGGATAATAACAAAACCTGAGTCTCAAATAAGGAAAATAGAGACAAAACTGTTTTACCAATTTGGTAAATTTTGATATTTAAAACCCGTGAAAGAAGGGTCATAGAATTGATATGTGAATACCCATAAATTTATTTACCAGATACAAAGAATAAAATCATGGTCATTACATACACCACACAAAAGGGAAGAGTGGAAAACATAGCTTGTATCTTACAGAAATTAAAAGTGGGATGAAATCCCCTTAGCTTGTATCTTGAATCTCTTTGTACTCATAAAATATTCCTTTATAATTAATATAAGTTTACATAAATATTTTATGGAATAATATTATTATAAATAATACCATATATGGTTTGATTATGACCTTATATTACCCGCTTATTAACGATCCTGTGTTAAAATTTTACTTCAGGTAATATTCACTTTGTTCTTCACATGTGTCTTAATTTGTTATATCTTTGGTCCTTATACTTATATCATGATTCCAGAATGTAAAAAATGATAGAAATATCAGGTATATACATTATATTTTTATTATAATAATCTTTATAATATAGTATTATGAAATGGAATACACAGTTTATGGAGATGGTAAGTCATACGTACACATGAACGTTATTTTTGTTTTTTGTTGTCGTATTGAAAGAATGAATGAAAATGAAATATATATATATATATATAATCATTACAGAAGCATAAAAATTTCATATATATCATATAATTTCACTAAACACATCCTTAATACATTCCATGGGGTTTCTTAATGAATCACATCACATTGAGGGGGGCGGTAGTCCACACTTCCTCGAACGAGATTATCGTATTGACACCAAATGTATAGTAAATAAATATGTGTTTTAAAATGAATAAATAATATTAAATACTTAATAAATATAATATATGAAATGTATAAATATATTTTTCATCATAATTACCACCATTATTTGTGGTAAAGGGGAAATGAACAATCATTATTTCGTGAGGTAGTAGTTCACTGTACACTGAAACAATATGCTGAACATCCATTTGATGGATGTGTGTGTAATTGTAGGTAAGAATATTTCCATAAAAAATAATAGTATATGTATTATACTAGTTTTTCACAAAATAATTGAATAAATAGAGTGTAGAGGGAGTATAATTAAAATAAATGGATGGAGCTTGAGAGAAGATGTTACCTCTAAATCAGGTAACTCCTTTTGGTTTGTGCCAAAAGGATTCCTAGAGAAGATTTATTTACAAAGTGAGGATTCAAGGTTAAAGGGAGGAATATTGGGAGGATAATTGGTTAGATATTTTATGAACTTAAAAGGTTTGATATGTGTGAGGAATGGGTAGAGTTGGTGGCCTTTTATAGGAAAGGAAAATGACACAGTTGGAATTTTTTGAAACAAGTTAGGTGTGCACATGTTCTTACCTAACAAAATCCATAACAAACAAACAAAAATTAATTAATTAAGGTTTATATACGAACTATGAAAAATAAATGGATGTTTTATAAGTTTCTAAGTCATTTGGACCCTTAATGTTAAGGTTTAATCCCTAATTAATCTTAATTTGGTCTTAACTGATTTGATTAATTTGAATCACTTTTACTAATCATTTTGATCAAAAATTAAAATGGTATTATTAGAATCTAAATATTAGAATGAATAAAAATTTTTGTTCTGGATTTTTGAAATTAAAATCACAGAATTATCAAAATTAAGACTAGTGCCAATCCTGCAGACGAGATGAAAGAACGGGGTTTTAAAGTAGGAAAAAGTTCAAAAGATTGTTAAGATTTTATATTTAGTTTCAAAGTGAAATTGATTATAATGAATTAAATTATTGTAATATATGTAATATTTATCTAATGATACCATAAAAATATTTGTAATATCATTTATAATTAATAATTAATTAGACAAAAATGAATTTTTTTACTAAAAAATGGTATTTTTCACTATTCATAAAAATGAAGTTTCTCAGAAAAATCCAAAAAAATTAATATAGGCTAATTTAAATGTTCTGAATTCAAAAATGATGTTTATTTTATCAAATTAAATTTCTAAATGTGTCTCAAATTAATTTTATTATTAAAATTGGTTCATTCAAGAAAAAAATATTTTTAACATAAAAGGACTTCACAAAAAATATTATATTTCATTATCAATATGTTTTCTTTATATAAATTGATTATAAATTTTTTTATAAAAGTAGTAATTACTATTAATATAAATAATTTTAATAGTTATGGTATAATTAAATAATTTAAATTATATATTTATATATAAATATATTTCATTGAAGCTCAGTGTTCGGTGTATTCTATGCTAAGTCAGTGTTGCATGTAACGTATGCCAAGTCAGTGTTTCCAGTTTTTCAAGACAAGTCGGTATTGTGTGTAGCGCAATCCAATTCAGTATTTTGTGTAATACAATCCACATCGATATTGCATGAGAAAGTAATGTTTGACTTAGTGTTTTAATATATATATATATATATAAAGAACTATTTTATGTGTCATGTGTAATGAAAAATATCAAAAAGATAAATTAATTCAAAAAAAATATTTCAAAAAATCTTAAAGTGTTACAATAATTCATCCTACCCCCTCCATGCAAGCTATACTGCATTGAGAAGGGGGAAGATCAAATGTACTATATACATGGAATTATCCTAAACAAAAAAAGAACTGTAATATATGAAGAACAACATATTGAAGTTCAAATCCAAAAAATATCCACCCACTGAAAGACTATGGATAACAGCTGGTACTGTGCACTGGAGGAAGTAAAAATCTAGGGCCCACATGGGGGATCATTCCAAGATTTATCCTTTACTTTTTTTCTAGTACTTTCATTTTCAAAGTTAAGAATTTAGATTTTAAATTTAGTCTTAGGAATTAGTCCAACATGCATCCCACTCCCTCTTATCTTTTTGAGCTTAAATGAAATGATCCTTGTTGTTGATTGTGCAATTTTATTTTTGTAGGATCATGATGCCACAAGTAATCCACAAATATCTAAGTAGGAATGATGAATATTCTTCATTTAAAAATGGTGTTCACTTTTAATTTTTATCTTTTGAACTCCTTGCATTTTTTTCCAAATAATGATTTCATATTTAAAGTGAAAAATTGCATTCCAATGATTGAATTCATGTTTTAATTGACTTATCTATAACACATGAGTTTCTTAAGAGTCCAGTGATTCCATGTTTTAGATTTCAATGTTAATGAAATTTAATGAGTAAAATGAAGAATTGGATGATTAAATTGAAGCGCAGATATTTAAATGAGGACTAATGATTTGAGGGAATAGTTTGATTCATATAAATGAAATTTACAAAATAATTTTCATGATTTTAGTTTCTAAAATTTATTTGAATTGTTTTTTTATTATTCATGCCATGATTGATTCTCAAAAAACATACTTCCCATTATCGAGAGGATTTATAGACTAAGTACTTCTTATTTAGTCTTGAGAATATTTATTGAGTGATATTGGGACATGTCACCTTCCAGAACTTGTATTGAAACTTGTTAAAGCTACCGATTGGAAAAAACACATCTAAAATGTTTGATTCATTTTTTGAAATTACCATATTTTTAAATACCACTTTTACATCAATCATTTTTTCCCATAGAGACCATGAATGACCTTAATAGGAATGATCCACATTTCAATCCATTTTTATCCATTCCCACCCTACCCTTGGTATATTTCTTGATATTTTAATGTTAAAGTGCATGGGTTAAGGTAGTCATGGTAAATGGGATGATTTATATTGTAAGTAAGAAGTTTGGGGGTGGTTAATGTGTGAATTGTAAAAGGTTTGAGAATCATTCATTATACTTTATTGTTTTCCCCTCTTCAATAAAAAATGAAAAATAAAAAAGAACCAAAAAATGATAAAAATGATTTATGATTTTGGAAAACAAAAAATCACCATTACTATACCTATGATTTATATCATAAATGTTTAGGTGGTGTATGTGAAGTTTATTCAAAAGAATATTTTTTTGAAAAAAAAATTAAAAGGTTATTTTTAAAATAAAAAAAGGTATAAAAGTAAAAAAAATATTCAAAAGGGTGAAAAAATCATTCATTATTCTTAAACTGATAATAATATTTTCTTTGAGTTTTTAGGGAAGTGGGAGTTTCCACTTTCAAGGGCATAATTTCATTACACTTTATGATATCATGCATTTTACGTAAGATATAAACCTTCTCTTTGAGACTTAATTTTTAAAACATCAAATCCAGCCAACCTTCCGCCTCAGAGTCATTTGAAACTTTATTTAAAAGTCCTAATGATTTTATGTACCTTTTGTCTTTACAAAGTGAAGATAGTAGTTTATTTACAATACTATGGATAAGGATCATGTTCTAATGATATGAGAAAAATTCTACTTTGATTTTATCATGAATTATGAGAAAAAATAATCAAAAGTAAGGAAAATATTAACTTTGCATGTTTGATAATAATGAATTGAGGATCTTGAATGAATAAAAGGAGAGCTTCCATCATTTTTCAATGAATAAAACTAAAATGCAGGAATTTGTTTTTTCTTTAGAAAATTGGAAATTAAATTGATATTTTATGTGTATTTTTTAAAATTTGATTTGACAGTGATAATTATTTAATTTTTTTTCTTAGGAATCCGAATAATAGAAACATCGGCGCCCTCCGATGTTCAATGCTAAGATTATATGCTTGAGGACCAATGGTTTAAGTGTGGGGAAATTTATAGAAAAACTATTTTAATTAATTATAAATTTAATTTATATGTTTCAAATACCACCAAAGTGTCATTTTAATATAAATTTTCACACTTTATGATTTAGAGGTATTTTGAACTTAATCAAAAAAATGACCTATTTTTTATTTTTAAAATTTTTAAATTATTATTTTTTATTTTTACCATAACATTTTTTTTACATTTCAAAATAATTAAATTATTTATTTTTATAATTCTATACATCATGGGATAAATTTCATCCTTCGGGACCACAAGCTCAATCCGTCAATTGGATGCCCAAAAGTAGCTTTCAACATAGGCTGTGAAAACTGATAAAAAATCTGTAAGGTTTTAAATATGATCTTATATATTTGTTTTGGAAATCCCAATGAATCTTAAATTCAACATGGATATAGATAAGAAATATATTAAAAACTTTCATTAAGGATGCCACATGTGAATTGTCACGCCCCGACCCCAGACTGCCCTAACGCCGGTGCGGTTTCAATAAAACATAGTGTTTACTTTTTTTAATAAAAATAAAAATGATAAATTACACATCATATACCACTTAAGAGGATCTTATTTGTTTATATTTTGGAAAATCAGATACAAATATTACAATACTTAAAAACTGAAAGTGAAAAGAACTCCACAAAGCTGCCACCAATCAGAGTAACTCAAATCTACTAAACCTGTAAAATTTAAATTAAAACATAGGATAAGCATACGAATGCCAAGTAAGGGGTTTTTAAAATAAAATAATATTTCAATTAAAACCTTTTTAAAAATATCTCTTTTAAAAATATTCATAAAACTTCTTCTTAAGTAAAACTGCAGTACTTGATTCATAACATAACATTTGGTCCAAAAATTACAAGTGAAAATTTCAAGGAATATTTACAGAGTTACAATGAAACACATTCTAATCATAGGCATGATTATACAAAATATATGGTGTGAAGAACATAAAGAAATAGTTATTCTAAAAATAATAAGTGTGACATGCGAAAGTGAAATTACATAATTTTCAAATGAAAGTAATACATGATCACATTTGTGCAAAAAATAATAACATTACTTTCTTACCTTACTAACTATAAATCATAAATAGGTAGATAAACCTATAAGTACTGATTAAAAATTATTCCATGATCATTTAATTCTTCTGATACTCATAAGTACAGTCTCCTAACCAAGTATATTCTACTAGTCAAATACTCATTTGGTTAATTAAATATCATAAACATAATGAGGGAAGTGCATATGCTGGAAATTCTGAAACATTCTATCAAGGCCTCAACCAAGAAGTCTAAAATGATTAATACCTTGACCAAAACCATAAATCAAAATTGGGAAATGTCTCATCCAATTTCATGTCTATTTGTCTCATGATACCTACCAATTCATCGAGGGGCTATAGCGGGCCCACCCATCACATACTAAGTCCAATTCATTCCTCATTTCTTTAAATAAAAGTATCTCATACCACTTTGATTTATTAAATTACTCATTACTTATCATTCAAAGCGACACAAACTACTTGAAATATTTAAATTCTCACTTCATATTATTCAAAGTGTCACATACCACTTTGAATAATTCAGTTCTTAACTCCATAAAAGGTCACAGGAGTTTAATTACATTCTTTAGCTTTTACATATATATAGTGATTCATGCATTAAGTGTAAACAACAACAAAAAATGAATGGTTATGGAAATTTAATAAATGAAAATTATGGTAGGAAAATTATAGCACATGTAATGATAACTAATGCACATAAATCCAAGTTTTGTAACATAAAATTATAACCCTAAAATTCCAAAATCCTTATTATAAAAACATATTATATTAAAAAATTAATAATGGAAATTCATCATTGGTTGAATACATAACTAATTTAAAGGTAAAAAAAATATTACATATGAGGTATTGAATTCATAGTTGTCCGAACACCCATTACATGCATGTATAATGTAACACAAAGTTACCTCCAGCTGTTTAACCCAAAATTATAAAATTAAAAGCATGAAATTCAATCACACAATTTACTATCATAACTAATATCATTTAATACCTATGAGAATAAATTTTTCATACATATGTATATTTTCATACACAAAGATTTTACATAATTAGAATAATAATGTATGTCGGTAGGAAAACACCCACTTTATCAACATAAATATAATTATCCTTTGAAATAGGTTGAGTAATCTGTTTATGAAATAACTAATAATTATTACTATAAAAATATGTATATAGGTGTGGAAAACCCCAAAATTATTACTCATAAATTCTCCATAAATACTATATACATTAAAATTATCTAAATAATATTTGGAAAATCTAAAAATATATAGGATTGAGTTTTGTGTAATCTTTTTATACACAAAAGTATATATAAAGGATTGCATTTTTAAATTGTTATTTATAAACATTTCATAATTCAAAAACTTTTGTTATTCATTCTTATCAACCTTTTGAAAATCTAAATTATATTTAAGATCAAATTTTATATGTATATATATATGTATAACCAAATATACATAATGTATATAAGGGTTTTACACCAAAAAATTAATGACACTTACATGATTTAATTATATTAGGAACATTGATTAAACAAAGGTTCATTAATTTCAAATCTTGATGTAAAACATAAAAGGTTTGTTTATTAATAAAAATACATATATGTGTACATGTATATATATATATATATATATATAAATTTATCAAATGCAAAGTATCTTAATCCCTTGCATTGTGAATAATTAAAAACATCATTTTGGAAAAAAAATCACCATCATAGAAGAACCCAATAGATATTATAATCATCCACACACACACACACACACACACACATATATACATACATCTATGTATATATATATATTCAAACTTTAACAAAGCAAGAAAAATCTTGACCCTCACCTGGTTTGAAGAATGAGAAGATATCGAGAGAAGCCTGATTGAGGAAATGGAAAGGAAGAAAACCCATAGGGTTAGAGTGAAAAAAGATTTATTTATATAAACCATGTATAATATATTTTTAAGGAAATTTACATGGGAAACTGAGGCACCTCGGTTTAAAATAATACTGAGTGTGTCCGATCTTGTGGAAAACAAGAGTAAAGAGGGCCACCAGGTGTCACCGTTGTGGAAAAACCGAAGAGAAAGGGTGACGAGACGACTAATGGTGCGGCGCATGCAAGAGGAAGAAGACGACGGAGGGGGGGGGGGTAGGGTGGAAAAGGATGAACGAATCTGATCAACCGAGACAAGATCAGACGACTAATAAATATTTAAGGTTTTAAAAATGGAAGAACCATCTTGATTAGATCAGATTTGATCAGACGACTGTGAGTGATGCCGTGTTTTAAAATGGCTTGAATGACTATGATTAGATCCTGATTGGATTGAACAGCTGATAAAAACATAGAGTGGAAACTGCGGCTATGTGGGTTTGATGGTCGAACTGATCAGACAACTCAGATCTTGTGCGGCGAGATCTGACATGTGAGACACAATTTTCACTTAAAATTCCCATCCCACATTGAAATGGGGAGGATTTATGGTTGTATTTATAAGCCCAGAGCTCTTTTCATTAGTCCAGAACCCCCCCTCCCAGGTACCACCCTGTACCGAGTCTTTGCGGGCATAATTCTGCACCCACCCCTACAGTCGTTCCGCCCCACACGGTGGCGCGCTCTGGTGCCCCTTGTACATGCCCATGCACGCTTAGGGCCTGACTATGCATACCTGTGCACACAGATTAGCACTCACCATGTGTGTACAACCCTAGACCATTTTCTAGGGGATGTGAGTGAGATTCCCACCAAGTCCTTGAGTGTCTTGGCCTTCTAGGTCTCCCTCGGTTTGGTGGGGGACTCACCTAATTTTTGCAAAGTAAAAATTATTTTATTTTTTTGTTAAACATAAGAATAGGTTTACACACACACACACACACAAATATATATATATAGGTTCCTTAAAAATAGATAATAAAAATTCTCTATTATGATTAATTAAAATCTTAGAGACTAACATTTTCATTAGTTTACAAACATTTGAGTTTTAAAATATCAAATTTCAAAATCAAAGTTTAGTACTTCATAAAGAAAATCCCATAATAGTATTATATTTAAAATCCAAAACATATTTTTAGTTAAAACCTTTTTTTTATACATCCAAGGATGAAAACATTTATTGGTGGCTTTTTAAAAACATTTTAAATATTTAAATACTTAATTCACTAAGTATCGATAAAATATTAAATACAATAATAGTCATTAATTTCATTTTCCCAAGGAATGCTTTCAAAATAAAAAACTTGTTTCTTTGTATCAAAAACAAAAAGTATCATGTGATTCTCTTGGTATTTATTTTAAAACACAAATGTTATGATTCCAAATCCATTTTATATTTTAAAACACAATCCTTTCATTATATAAAGAAGAGTTAATTGCAAACATGTTAAAAATACATTACTTTAATGCATACTTAAAACATTTGGAAATATCTACATAATAAAATAACCAATATACCCAATGGTTATAATGGTCTTATAAACATTATAGATTCAACACTCACCTAAAATAGGCAACAATAAAAATTACTTTAAGGCCTTATAAAAACATGGTTAGGGTGTTCCAATTTCAAAAGATAAGACAATGAAGATGGTGCTCATCATTCCTCTGATGCTTAGCACGGTTGTTGTGGTTCTATATACTGATGTTCATCTTGATAGATCCGAAAGACCCCACTATTTTATTTGGATTTTTTTTGAATTTGGTGGTCTCCCTATGATTTTATTATGTCTTTTAGTAGGTATCCTTGGGTAGTGAGGTTCTTTTGGATTTGTTGTCATGTAATCATTTCAGTTCTTAGTTAAATAAGACATTCCTCGTTTTTATTTTGAAAAAATTGTTTGGATTGCATGAAAATTAAATGAAGTAAAACCATATAGTATTATTATTACATAAGAAAAATATTTTTGGTGTCACATTATCACCCCCTTTAAAGAATTTCACCCTATCAATTCTAAAACACTTGCACAATTCTACCAGCAAAACCAGATAGACTTGACTCCCGAGGTCCCCTCATCTAGGATCAACACTACGGATAATCTGATGATGTCTCCATGTTGATCCCCATATTATTTTTCAGTTCATCTACCTCTTTGGATCATATAAACCATGAGAAACCAGGGTCAAACCCATGCATAAAACATTCGGTCTTCCAGAGAGAGGCACGAGAGGTGTGGAGGTCGGAGAATTGAGAGAGGACCAGTTCCCTATAAATCTGTTGAACTACATCATTATTGAAAAAATAAAAGTCATAAAGCATACCATACATACTAAAACTTAGGACTTGGAACATATAGGTCGCTCGAGTTCCACCCTCCAAAGTAATGTCGCGAAATTTTCCCAAGGCTTGGTAGTTCTCAGATAATATGAAACAAAGGAAGAGACCTTCGTGGTACTTCCCTCTCTTCCTATACTCTACAAATTGAGAATTTGTGATATAATTATAGATATATCTATATTCTTTGTAGGAACAAAGGATATTTGAGCTAAGGGACATTTTATAAATGCATTTTCAAGTTAGGTGCAGGTTCACAAAAGGCTGGTATGTCTCTGAACATGACTCACAATTATGCATTCTAGTAATTCAGTGGGGAGTGATAAGAGGTTGGTTGGTGAACTCATGTCTTCCATCTGAAAATTTCAAGAGACATATTTTACTTCATTAAGGCACAAACCTTATTAAAACAGTGACGTTATTTTTTAAAATCATGTTAAAGTACCAAAACATAAAATATAACATTATTCATTTATACAAGGTTCATAAAACCCAAGGTGTTACATAACCATTCGCTCCGTCTCACAATTAACTGGTATAGATTTCTTGACATCCTCTAAGATGTCTCTTTACAGGTACCACTGATGTTGGTAATTTCCCCTGTTCCCAGACAAGAGGATCCCTAAAGTGGTTCCAAATTCTCCAATCTCTTTGGTCCAGATGCAACGCGGGCAACTAGGATCAACTGTATGTGTATATCTAAAGTTCAGTGTGAGAGAAGCATGATGTGTATCAAGTTGAGAGACATCAGTATGAACTTGATGTCGATAAAAAAATGGGAAGACTCATCCCTAAAAATTTCAAAGTCCATAACTTGACCATGAAGTTCTTCGGTCAAGAGTTGACAAAGATACGATTCTCGGAGGTCACCCTCCTGTAAAGCCTCTTGGAATTCCTCTTGAGATGAATCATTCCTTCCAAGGGTAAAGCATTTAAAAAATCCCTCAAAATACTTCCCCTTCCATGCATATAACGGGAATTCAGTGTTCATTATAAGAAAATAGTCGAAGCCTCCTCCTTGGTGATGTTGGAGTATATAAGGAGAATTGGATATATGGTAGAGGTGTTTTCATGACAAACGAAGGTTTTCAAAAATATCATACCCTTATAAACAAGATTTTCCCACTATAGATTCTAGTACTTCTGTTGGAAGATACATAAGGCTTAATTCATCTTCCATCTAAAAAATTTAAGGAAATTTATACTTAGTAAGACATAATCAAGTTTTTTTAATGTTGTTCTAATTTTTTAGAGTTTTCTAAACCAATCCTCTAATACCAACTGTCACGCCCCGACTCCAGACTTCCCTAGAGCCTATGTAGTTACAATAAAACATGGAGTGTTATTTTTTTTATAAAAATAAAAGCAGATAAATTACACATCATGTTCCACTTAAGAGGATCTTCTCAGTTTAGATTTGGTAAAATCAGATAAAAATATTACAATCCTTTGAAACTGAAAGAGAAAATAACTCCACAAAGTTTCCACCAATCAGATTAACTCAAATCTACTAAACCTGTAATACATGATCCATAACATACAATTTTTCCAAAAATTACAAGTGGACATTTCAAGGAATATTTACATAGTTACAGTGAAACATGTTCCAATAATTGGCATGCTTATACAAAATATATGGTGTACATAACATAAAGCAAGAGTTATTCTAACTATAATAAGCGTGACATGTGAAAGTGAAAGTACATAATTTGCAAATGAAAGTAATACATGATCATTGTTGCACATAAAATAATAACATTAATTTCTTTCCTTACTAACTGTAAATCATAAATTGGTAGATAAATCTCTGAGTACTAATTAAACATTATTCCATGAGAATTTACTTCTTCTAATACTCATAAGTACAGACTCTTAACCAAGTAAATTCTACTAGTTGAATGCTAACTTGGTTAATTAAATATCATATACATAATGAGGGAAGTGCATATGCCGGACATTATGAAAAATTCTATCAAGGCCTCGACCAAGACGTCTAAAGTGATTAAAGTCTCGGCCAAAACCATAATTCAATATTGGAAAAGGTCTCATCCAATTCCACATCTATTTGTCTCATGTGACCTACCAATGAATCGAGGGGATATAGCAGGCCCCACCCGTCACATACTAAGTCCAATGCATTCCAATTTTTTTAAATCAAAGTGTCTCATACCACTTTGATTTATTAAATTACTCATTACTTATTATTCAAAGTGTCTCATACTACTTGAAATATTTAATTTCTCACTTCATATTATTCAAAGTGTCCCATACCAATTTGAATAATTCAGTTCTTAACTCCATAAAAGGTCATTAGAGTTTAATTACATTCTTTAGCATTTACATATATATAGTGAGTCATGCATTAAGTGTCAACAACAAAAATAAAAACTACATGGTTATGGAAATTTAATAAATGACAAGTATTATAGGTAGATTATAGCACGTGTAATGATAACTAATGCACATAAATTATGGTTTTGTCACATAAAATGATAACCCTGAAATTCCAAAATCCTTATTATGAAAACATATTATATTCAAAAATTCATAACGGAAATTCATCATGGATTGAATATATAACTAATTTAAAGGTAAAAAAATATTCCTTGTGAGTTATTAAATGCATAGTTGTCAAAATGCCCATGACTTGAATGCATAATGTAACACAAAGGTACCTCCAACTATTTAACCCAAAGTTATAAATTAAAAATCCTGAAATTCAATCACACTGTTTACTATCACAGATAATATCATTTAATACTTATAAGAATAAGTGTGTCATACATATGTATATTTTTATACACACAGATTTTACATAATTAGAAGAATAATGTATGTGGGTAGGAGAACACCCACTTTCTCAACATAAAGATAATTCTTCTTTGAAATAGGTTGAGTAATCTATTTATAAAAAACTCATTTTTATTTCTATAGACATATGTATATAGGTGTGAAAAATCCCAAAATTATTACACATAAATTCTCCATAAATACTATACGCATTAAAAGTATCTAAATAATATTTGGAAAATCCAAAATTATCTTGGATTGAGTGTTGTGTAATTCATTTATACACAAAAGTGTATATAAAGGAATGTATTTTTAAATTGTTCTTAATAAGCCTTTAATTCTTAAAAAGTGTTCCTTATTCATTCTTATCAACCTTTGGGAAATCTAATTTATATTTAGGATCAAATTTTATATGTGTATATATATATTTATAACTAAATATACATAATGTATATAAGGGTTTTACACCAAAAATTTAATGACACTTACATGATTTAAATATATTAGGAACATTAATTAAACAAAAGTTCATTAATTTAAAATCATGATATAAAACATAAAAGGTTTGTTTATTAAAAAAATACATATATATGTATATGTATACATATATATATACATATATAGATTTATCAAACACAAAGTTTCTCAAGTCCTTGCATGGTAAAGAATTAAAAACATCATTTAGGACAAAAAATTCACCATCATAGAAGAACCCAGTAGATATTATACTCAATAGTGTGTATATATATATATACATATATCTATGTGTATATATATATATATATTCAAACTGTAACAAATAAAGACAAAGCTTGACCCTTACTTGGTTCAAAGAAGGATAAGAGATCAAGAGAAGCTTGATGGAGGTGCTGGAAAGGAAGAAAACTTGTAGGTTTTGAGTGAAAAAATGAGTTATATATATAAACCATATATAATATATTTTAAGGAAAATTTCATGGAAAATTGAGGCACCACAGTTTAAAATAAGACCGAGTGTGTCCGGTCTTGTGGAAAAAAATAAAAAGGAGGGGCATCGGGTGTCACAGGTGTGGAAAAAATGACGAGAAAGGGTGTGATGATAGCTACAGGTGCGGAGCATGTGGGAGGAAGAAGACTACACATAGGGGGGGGGGTGGAAAAGGATGAATGAATATGATCATCTGAGAAGAGATCGAATGGATGAGAAAGATTCAATGTTTTAAAAACGGACGAACAGTCACGATTAGATCAGATTTGATCGGATGGCTGCGAGCGATACGAAATTTTAAAACTGGTTGAATGGCCGTGATTAGATCCCGATTGGATCTAATGGCTGATAAAAATGTGGAGTGAAAACCACGACTACGTGGGTTCGATGGTCGAACTGATCGGACGTCTTAGATCTTGTGCGGTGAGATCTGACGGCTGAGACACATTTTCCGCTTAAAATACATGTCCCACATCAAAATGGGGAGGATTTATGGTTGGATTTATAAGTCTGAAGCTCTATTCATTAGTTCAGAAATCCCCCCCACTCCTCAGTACCACTCCATACTGGGTCTCTGCGGGAACGCTTTTGTGCCCACCCCTGCCATCGTGCCGCCCCACACGGTGGCGCGCTCTGGTGCCCCTTGCACACGCCCGTGCACTCTTAGGTCTTAACTATGAATACCTGTGCGCGTCGCTTACCATGCACCATGCATGCACAAACCTGGGCCATTTTCTAGGGGATTTGAGTGAGATTATCACCAAGGCCTTGAGTGGCTTGGCCTTCTAGGTCGCCCTCAGTTAGGTGGGGGACTAACCTAATTTTTGAAGAGTAAAAATTCTTTTATTTTTTTTGTTAAACATAAGAACAGGTTTACACACACACACACACACATATATATATAGGTTCCTTAAAAACAGAGATTACAAATTATCCATTATGATTGAATAAAATTATAGAGACCAATATTTTCATTAGTTTATAAATATTTGAGTTTTAAAACATTAAAGTTAAAAATCAATGTTTAGTATATCATAAAGAAAACCCTATACTATTATTATATTTAAAATACAAAAAAAAAATTTAGTTAAAACCTTGTTTTTATACATCCAAGGATGAAAATATTTATTGGTATCTTTTTAAAAACATTTGAAATATTTAAATACTTAATTCACTAATTATAGATAAAATATTAAATACAACAATAGTCATTAATTTTATTTTCCTAAGGTATGATTTCAAACTCAAAAACATGTTTCTTTGTACCAAAACCAAGGAGTATCAAGTTCTTATCTTGGTATTTCATTTAAAAAACAAAGGTTATGATTCCAAATCCATTTTAAATTTTAAAACATTATCCTTTAATAATATAAATAAGCGTTAATTGCAAACATGTTTAAAAGACTTTAATTTAATGCATACTTAAAAAATTTGGAAATATCTACATAATAAAATATCCAATATACCCAATGACTATAATGGTCATATAACCATTATAGATTTAATGGTCACCTAAAAGAGGAAATGGTTGAAATTACTTTATGGACTTATAAAGACATGGTTAGGGTGTTCCAATTTCAAAAGCTAAGACAAATAATAAGTTTCTCATCATTCCTATGATGCTTAGCACGGTTTTTGTGGTTCTGGATATACTGATATTCATCGTGATGGATCCAAAAGACCCCCACTATTTTATTGGGAATTTTGTTGTATTTGGTGGTCTCTGTGTGATTTTAATAGGTATTTTAGTAGGTATCCTAGGGTAGTGATGTTCTTTTGGCTATGTTGAAATGTAATCGTTTAAGTTCTTAATTAAATATGACATGACTCATTTTTGTTTTAAAAAAATTGTTTGGATTCCATGGAAATTATACGAAGTAAAACCATATAGTATTATTATTACATAAGAAAAATATTTGGGGTGTCAC
The DNA here is from genome assembly GCA_963277665.1 of Viscum album. Lineage (NCBI taxonomy): Eukaryota > Viridiplantae > Streptophyta > Magnoliopsida > Santalales > Viscaceae > Viscum > Viscum album. The sequence goes on from OY728121.1 coordinate 1,425,749,536, forward strand.
ATGAATCATTAATTAGGAAGTTAATTAATGAATTAGAAACTATAGACATTTAATTTGGAGAGTATGTTTGGGTAGATTAAATTCTCAGAGTGAAATGGTCTTAAATAAAGCTACATATAGAAAAATATGATGAAATATAGAGTCCAAATGCACAAGACAATTTTCAACAAATTTCATGAATGGGTCCATGCATGAATTGTCCATTTAATGGTTCTAACGTGATGTACCTTCAAAGGGGAAATTCTAGCCTATAAAAGGATGATAAATCTTCCTTCCCAAACAATTATAACCAATACAGTCAACCACCATTGGAGAAGAGGCCAAGATCTATGCTGATTATTTTGGATTTATTTATTTTATTTGTATTTTAGTTTTATTTTCCCATGTAACACATATGACCACCCGAATGGACCAAAGGCCTTATTTTTATTTATTTCTGAAAATACCCTTTTCAAAGGTTAAGGGGAAACTCTTACAAGGCCCATAGGCTTAGCGTATTCCAGTAACCAAAGTTCTTAGAGGAATTCAATACTTGGAAATTCCCCTCCCTAGTGTCTATAACATGATGTTTTCTTCACACCTTTGCATTACTTTTTTGGTTATAAATACCTGTACAGAGGTGCACAAGCCTCGTTATGATGGAAATTTCTACACCCTCTCATTCTTCCAAATTCAGATAATTTTATTATGGTAAAACTGTTTGCTTTGATTCCTCATCTAGAGCTAGTTCCTTTGGTCTTTATAGTTCCATCTTCACTTCATGATCTGATTATGGTGTACTAAAGATCATGAGGTGGCCTGAATTCGTTGAGGTAACCCAAAATCCTTAACTGCCCCAAAGGCTTTGGGTGGCCTGAAGGCCTTAAGATATCCAGGCCCAAATCGGTGGCCCGAAGGTGAATAGTTCTGGCTGCTACAGTACCAAACATTACCTACTATAGTACCTACTACAATCTAGCTACAGTACCCATAGAAATATTCCACTTCCTATATTCAATCTTGGGCCTCATGGATTCACATGAAGAGTACTTACCAACAGGGTTGAGGCTCATTTTCATGTAACACATTTGCATATTTTTAATTCATGTTTTTTTTTTCATATTCTTCCATCTCTCTTTATCTTCCATCACTAATATAATTTTTCTGATTCTTTCTCATTCCACTATAACCTATTAACCTAAAAAAGGAGGGGCACAACCAAGGATTGTCCCAGGGGAGGTATGCGGGAATTACATTTATTATGAACTAAAATTATTATGTTTTCTAAAGTTTGTGATGAAAAAGAGTGATGTGAACGAGTGTGGTGATCATCCACCATGACACAGATTTCAAAATCATTCATATTAATTTATTAAAACTTTTCCCTCACTTCTATAGGATACAAGATATTTATATGATGGATTTGAGACATTAAATATATGAAATGGAATACGGTGGAGCTAGGTCTTGGAAGATGTCACACTCTCAATCGAGGTGTAACATTAACCTTGATTATAGGAGTAGGCGGAATTATTATTTCAAAATGAATTATAGATTTAATATCACTAAATAAAATAATAGTAATTCATGAATGAGATATCATAATTGAATTATCAAGCTTAATTTAAACACCAATAAGGAGAATAATGATACCCAAAAACCAAACTACACATGAAAAGTTCTTTCTTTACTAATTTCAAATTGTCATTGCATGTTAGTATAAGTTTTATCATTTCATGTATCTTTTAAATTTCATTACATTCATAGAATAAATAAAAACAAAAAAACAAGTAGTTTAGGTGAGATAGAATAAGTAGGTGAATGACTGAGAGAGCTCCTCAAATGAGACAACCCAGGTCAGCCTCTATGCTACATTAGGAGAATAAATTTTCTTTTTCCATGACCAATGAAATGTTTGAATCAACCCTTCTCATTAAGCAATGTAAAAATTAAATTATCATAGATTTTCTTCTCAATATGTATTACGTTAAGATTATGAAATATCAAATTAATATCTCAATATGGAATGTCAAAAAATATACGCTTTTTATTCCATTGTTATGTTCCAGCTAATTAATATACGTTACCTCATACCCTTTCCTCCCCTTCGTTAAATTGAGGACATTTTCCAAATTCTTCAGTGACATTCAATAATTGTCCCATGATTTCTAAACTATATAAAACCCTCGGTGAATTTATAAATTAAATATCTCAATTTAATCATGTATTGTTAAACCAGAATTTATAAGAAACATCAAGAAATCAACGATGAAAAATAAAACACCATTTTCTTCTATAAGGTAATTATTGTTGTTCAAAATCAAAATTACAAACTGGATAGGCCAAACAGGTATGAGTGTTCAAAACAGATAAATTTCCTAGTCCTGGAAAGTCAATAATTTTCTACATTAAAGTATCATGAGTTTTGAATAGCAATCCCATTGAAGCATTGAGGTTTTCCACGCCATCATCCCATAATTCTCACAATTCCTTGATTAGAGTATGATGGTATACATCAATGTCATTTCCATGAATTTTATTTCCATTAATAGCCGTAAAAATATAGAACGAAGTCTTCATCATACAAGTCCATGGAGGTATATTGTAGAGGATAGAAAAAACTTTAGAAATTCTATAATTAGTAATTAAATTACCAAAAGGGTTATAACCATAAAAAACAATCCCAAATGTACATTTGTAGGATCTAAAGAAAAATCTAGATAAAGAGAATCAAACATCTTCTATGATGTTTAATATTTTGGATGTCTCATCAGGCCATCATTACTATCCTCAGCATTCCACTTTTTATCATATACAGTCTTATATGACACGACTAATCTTTATAATCATGGTTTCAGAGGAAACTAACGCAATACCTTTGTAGGAGTTTTAATCTCCTCTTTCTTCTTGGGGGTTCATTGATTTATAATCCCATTATTTTTCATTGAATTCCATATGATTATATAACTTCATATGTATTCTACTTTATCAGACCCTTCTCCACAATAAAGAATGAAATCAATAGGGCATGCTTGTATCTTGGTATAATCAAGTCCATGTTTGTAGATAAGTTTATTAATATCATATAATGATGCAGGGATATTATCTTCGCTAAATAAATCATGAAGAAACTATAAAATCATGTACATTTATTTTTCAGTAATTCCATAGCTAAAATTGATATGATTTAAATTTAGTAGAAAAATAAAACTTTGAAAGCACACCCTTCATTTGGTTTTTATTATATTTCTTCAACTAATTTATAAAACTAATTTTTTGGTCACTAAAGTTCTGAGTAAGATTAGCCAAATTGGGATTAACATAATGTTTTGTTGATCTATTAAAATCTAGGACATTGTATTCTACCAAACCAAATGTGTCATTTAAAAAAATTTGAACTGAATTCTCCTCTACCAGGTCACTTTGTGTTTCATTTATAGTATTTTCATTATTTTGGCATTCCATAACATCTGATTAACCATGTCAAATCCCACATACATATCAAGTAGTAAATTGTTTCAATGTGAAATTACCATATACTTCTTTTCTATTCAACCATATCTTGAATTTACAATCAAGATAGAAAAATTTTATTCTTCTATCCACTAATCGGATTGCAATTTCATAATCTAAGAATTCTTCCAAACCCTTGGTATTTTGAGGTGTGGTATGAGGTAAATTAATCAAACTTTTATCCCAAGGTATTGGACTGTATTCTCCCTATACATTTATATATACAAATTTAAATGTTTAATCAAATAGGTATAATCAAAATTAAACATCACCTAACTCGTCATTGACTAGGGTATGTTCTTGATTCGACATAACACAAATTCAATATCAAAATGATTAAATCAAACATTAAAAACATAAAGAACACTCAATTAAATATAAATTTATATAATTTATTTAAAACTATTAGAAAATTTCAAATCAATCATACATTAAAAATTTTTTGAGGTTGTAGTCATCAGAAAAAATGGGAAGAGAAGACTTTGGGGGTCACTGTCGAGGATCAGGGGGAGTCGGGGTCACAATAGTCACTAAAAAGGGGGTTTGGGGTCATGATAGTCACTATAAGGGGGGATTGGGGTCACCATATTATCAAATAGGGTTCGGGGTCACGATTGTAGAGACCCGAAACTTGACGTACCTGGACATTACATTACTTTTGCGGAATACTTAGTACATAACAAAAACACACACACAAGGATCGTAATAATTTAGTGTCTTTGGAAACTTGGAATATAATCTTCTAATCGTGGTGAAAGATCTTCAACATCTCCCATAAAGATCTTCCTTTTTTTACCTAAAACCTTTCTTTATATCCTGGGGAAAATAAAACATAAAAGAGTGAGTTCAAATGCTCTGTAAGGGTAAACAAAAGAAATATCAATCACATCATTTTCATAAGAACATAACATTTTGGAAATCTTAACCTGCAAAAGAGAGAATAATTTCATAACATGGGATAAATCATAGTAGTGAAATGAAATCCCAATATTCATAACTTAAAATATGAAACTTTGTGGCATACACACATAATCATAGAGAATCATATCTTTTTAGTCAAGACTCATTTCCAAGACTATCTTAGTGGACAAAGTCCATTTCTGAACCGAGTCACCCTCATTTCAGTACTGTTTCACTGAACCGGTATAACCTACCGTTCCAGCCATGTCTATATCATGAGATATAAAATCTTTACCCAATGCATTGGAGGGAGATATAGGTCCCACCCATCTCATAATGATACCATTCTTATGTGTGCCACAAAATCATAAATCATACACCATTGCATAACCCATGTAATAAAAATGGGAATCTTAAACATCGTGACATCATAAAACAATTAATATAAGATAAAGGAATTCATAAATATAATTTCATCACAACATAATCAAATAAATGTAATAATAGGGATAGAAACAGAACCCTTTATTATCTTAGATGGAAAATAATTTTGATAAAACACTTGAACTCCATTCTTGAGGAAAATATCCTTTCTGCTTCAAAAACACTTTTCCTTTCTTAACATGTCGTACAATTATAAACTAAAAGAATTTGATTAAAAATAAACTTGAAAACTTTTAAATGAATCTTCTTGGAAATAATGTTTTAAAAATCCATTCATGCCGTATAAGTTAAAAAAAACATTATTCTTGTACTTTTGTCGGAAAAGTCAAAAAGTAACTCATATGAAAGATGTCAAAAGATTCCTTTCATATCTTTTACTAAACACTCACCGAAGGGTAAAATAGGATTTAAAAAATTGTAGGTGGATGTAAATAATATAACTTATTGAGGAAAAATGGATGTGGATGATAAAATACACCCCAGTAAATACCAAAGTATAAACAAAATCAGATAAAAATGAGATTGTGATATTTCCCTTACCTTTGGTCCGATATGCTTTGTACGTGTCCGAACCTCCTGTGTAATGATTTAAATAATGTTATTGACTTATTACAGAATCATAATTATTTTTATGATATCATATACGGTCATATTCTTAGCTTATTATTAGTAATATTTCATTACTACTTGTTATTCAGGTGTTTATTACTTTTTGTTCTTATGCGTGTTTTGTAGAATAAATTTTTATTCTTCTCTTTAGGTTATAGATACCTCATTTCCAGAATGTTATTATTGTAATATATATCATATTCATTCATTCAATTCATTTATATAATCATTATGAAATGAAGATCATGCAGAACGAGTCGCATCACATCGTGGAGACGGTATTCCGTACGTACGCACGAGTGATGATTTCGTTCCTATGATCGTGGAATTGTATTGGAGTGTATGTATACTATTTAAGAATCAATATCACTTTATAATAGTCATATATAGTCATTATTTACACCATTATACCCATCCAAGTAAGGTGGTGGTGGAAAATAGATTTCACCACGGCGTGGAGACGGTATTCCGTACGTACGCACGCACGGTGATTTCATTTTCCGTAGGATGGATATATGGTGAAATAGGGTTGTTTCATACTTATAATAACATATCAGTATATTAGTGATACTGATGTTATTACGTCATAATGAAACAACCTAATAAGAAGAAGTGGAAGAAAAAATAAAGATAAAAGAACCGGAAATGGACATTACCTCTTCTTCGAAGTGCTTCTTTGAGATCTCCCTTTAGGGCACTAAAATTGGTCTTTGAGGAAGACCAGAACCTCTAGTATATTTCTAGGGAAGTGGAGAAGAGAATTTGGAAGGGGTTGGCCGAGCATGAAGGCTCAAAGTTGTGTGAGGAAGAGAGGGAGGAGGTGCCCTTTTATAAGGGAGGAGAGGGGTACCTTTGGAATAACTAAATCTATTATTTTATTATAAAGTCAAATTCGGTTTTAAATAGCTCCAAATTGATTTATTTAGAAGATAAGGTGGGGATGGGTTGAAATGAACTCATACAATTGAATTTAGACAGGTTTAGGTTCCTATTTTAACCTTATCATTTATATTTAACTTTAAGTTAGATAATTTTACTTTTACCATGTCTTTTTGTGTTCTTACCCTATAAGGTTAATAAACTTACTATAAGAATCCAAACGAACCCCAAGTTGTTTATTATTAATATATATAACCTTATATAAGTCATTTTTTGAACCTTAGATTTTTAGGAATAAAATAACAATTAATAATATAATAGTTTTCTAAAAAACTATTATATGTCAATTTTGACACTATTTAGTAATTGATTTTTTTGAAAATCATAATAGAATGATTAGTTCGAAAAAAGTTAATTAAATCAATACTAATATGTCATATTAACCTAGAAAATTAGTTTAATTCATAAAAAGTCTCAAATTATATTTATTTGGGTATTTATAACATCAATTATGTCAATATTTCATTAATAAGATAATTACTGCATCATCGTTGTGTCATAAATAAATTAAATTATTTAATGTCTAAAAATTACAAATAAAATAACATTATGTAGGAAATCTTTTTATCTTTCTAAGGAATATTTATAGTTGAATTTATCTTATGTAGAACCCCATATTAAAAATGATTTGGTTATTAAACTTTAATTTTAACTATTTTAACCCTTCTTTAAATAAATTAATAATAAATGTCCTAATCTAATCCAAGTGGGCCTAAATGGTCATATTTTATTCCTAAGTTTGTTTTTGGTCGAATTACACTTGTCCAATAGAATTATGACATGTGTTAGGGTAATAATAATATCATTTTTACCCTTAATTTCCCTATTTACTTTTAACCGTGGTAAAAAAAAGTAAAAAGTTACTATTCACCAAAAATTATTTTCATCTCATTGAACCACATTTTACTTACTAACATCAACCGTATCTCTCGGATTTTTGAAATTCCACTCACAGAAGCGGTAAAATTAAGTTTTATGAAAAATTCATTTTTTTTAACAACCACTTAGTGGTTTCACTATTCATCAAAAAATGAAAGTTTCCAGAAAAATACCAAAAATTAGGTCTAAGCTATATTTGATATTATGAACTCAAAAATGATGTCTATTTTACCAAATTAAAAACATATTAGTTTCATTAATTAATTTAAAAATTAATTCCCGTCGTCAAAACAAATAGCGTGTTTTTAAGAGATAATAACTATCAAAAGATTGACACTTGTTTATGTCTGGTTTAAATGTAGAATTACATCCAATGACCAAAATTGTATTAAATTGTAAAAATATATTCTGAATATACTTTAAAACCACTCAAATTAATAATTTATCACTATTAATTATTTCTATTAAAAAAGTTCTTTTTAATTAAAATTTAGTAATTTTCACTATTCATCAGAATATGAAAGTTATCCGAAAAGTACCAAAATTTCACCTTAAGCAGATTTCGATATTCCGAATCCAAAAATGAAGTCCATTTTGAAAAATAAAATTTACAAAATTTCAAAAAGTGGTTATTACTATTCATAACGGCTAGTTATAATAATATTTTAATAGCATATTGTTGTTTAGTAAAACTCGTTATTGCATACTGCACACGCTATCGAGGAAGGTCGCGGTTGCGTGTAATTCAAGGCAAGTTAAGGATGCGTGTTGTGCAAGATCCTTTTGGTGTAGCATACAATAGAAGACATTAATGAAATTAAAAATAATATTTTTTCATAAAATCTCGGGCTGTTACATTCTACCCCCCTTAAAATGAATTTTGCCCCCAAAATTCGTCGGGGTTATAAATGGTTTACTAATTGAAATTTTCTTTAATAGAAACCCACATCATAAAAAGGAATACCAAAACTTGGATTTAAAAACTAAAGTATGAAATGTAATGATTACCCAAATAAACTAATCACTGGGTTTCCACATAGGTGAAAATATGGATATGGAAGAGAAATCTAACCATCGTGTTCTGATGGAGAGTGGTAGAGAACATGGCTATGGAAAAGCCAGCAATCACAATGCCATAAATTTGTGACGATCTAAGGTACCATCTGATTCATCATATATAAGAGCACTAGGACAACATTTTTGGTTTTCAAGAGCATTTCCCTAAGGTTGATGAAATTGGAATTAGAAGAAATACTTTCGTGATTTTGGAATAGTCTCACCGTTTTTTGCTCTTTGGACAATTTCCACTTCATCTCTTAAAGAAATGAAGTTGAATTTTTCATTCGTGATGTGTTAGCAGATCATGTGATAGAATGATGGGTCATTTCATCTGTCTCAAACAAAAGGTTAGAAAAGTTATCAAAAAATACATAAGTCCATCTATAGTGAGATTAATCATATATAGTTCCTAAAATGGACTTATACTTCATATATCATACTGCTTAATATAATAAAACTAGTTTCTACTAAACAGGGACTTCTTGTAGGCCAGTGGTAAGAGATAAAGGCCAGTCGCACTTCGGTTGTGGGTTCGATTCCCACAGCCTTGTTCGACGCGATGGGCTGTCGCCCGTCCTGCAGGTTGTCCTTTTTCTAAAACTACATTACTATAACATCCCATCTATAATATCAAAAAAAGTTCTATCCTTATTCAATACTAACTTATGTACAACATAATTCATTCCAATCTTTAGGCTTATCTAAAATACTTCGGTCCAAGCTCATAGTATAAAGAAAACGATTACTTGAAATGTCGTCAACCAAGCATGTGAATACGATCATTTATCCCCCATATATCTTATTGGTCACATTCCAATCATGTGAATACCTTAATGATGTATTCTCTTGAAAAATGAATACCCATTAAACCTTAGTGAAAACTTGAATGATTTCAAAAGTTAACTCTTTCCACATACCAAAATCCAAAAATTCTATATACTCAAACCATGATATCACTTAGTCCTTATATCAATCATGAGCTCATGAATACTATCAAACATATTAGATTCTCTTTATACCTTTATCATGTGCATATCATCTGCTTTCCAAAAATATTTCAATCACTTTTCATGGTTACCGATGCCATAAAATTATTGAAAACCACAATAGACCAAAACATAAATATTCCAATATTCCATGATACTATATACAACATTATTCTGAAATCCCATTACATAAACACTTAATCATTCCACCACATCATTGTCATATTCAACATCGCCAATGGTGATCGCATGTGACTTCCCTTTGTCCTTTTCCTTAAGTTGTTTCTCACGTCGATCATCACTAACCCTTGGATTAGGGAATTTATTAGCATAATGCCCCATTTCCTTGCACTTGAAGCATTGAAGTGTTGTTGGTTCATTCTGTGTATCCCTTCCATTGTTTGCATCATTAGACATCTTCTTCCCATCATTGCGGCATTCAAATGCCCGGTGACCTTCCTTTCCACATTTGAAACATTTACTTGTTCCTTTAAGACAATCTCCACCATGATTCTTTCCACACTTTGAGCATAAGGAAACATTCATCTTCTTTTCACCATTATTCTGAGATTTCTCCTTGAACTCCATCTTTCGTTTCTTGTCAAAACTATGAGATGGATAAGTAACACCAACTTCCATTTCTACCTTGATAGCACAACGCACAATTTCTTCATAGCTACTGAAGTCTCTTATAGCTAATGAACTTCGGAGATTTGGTTTTAAGCCACTAAAGAATCGATCAACTTTACTTTCAGGTTGGATGATAAATCCAGATGCATACCTTGCAAGCCTTGTAAAATTCGCTTCGTATATACCAACAGATTCATCATCCTTTTTCTTTAGTTCAAGAAACTCCTTCTCCATCTTTGTTCGAAGAATAGGAGGAAAGTACTTATTGAAAAATAAGTTCTTGAACTCATACCATTCCATGGACTCAATTTCATCTCTTTTCCTTTTATTCTTGATAAGATTACACCATTGATCAGCTTCACCTTCCAAACAATATACTGCTAAGATGACTTTATCATGTTCAGAACATTGAAGAACTGAAAATATCTTTTCAGTGGTACTGATCCATTGTTCAGCAACAAGTGGATCAGAAGACCCACTGAAAAAGGTGGACGTTGCCTCATGAAGGACTCAATAGAATATTGTTCCCTTCTCTGCTCATTTGGAAGTCCAGAATGATTCATAGATTGTGTAAGTATAGCAATAAGATTTTTCACTCCATATCCCATAACATTTGTTTATTCAGGAGGACAATCATTTCATTATCCATTGCATTGATCAACATGGTTTTTTCGGGTTCCAGCCATCATCTAAAACCCAAAAAGAATAGTGTGAGAGGCAAAAATCACACTAGGGAAAACAACATAGTAAAGGGGGAGTACCCTCAATATCTAACATCTTAGGTTAAATTCTAAGATCGTTACTGTAGTTCTAGGACTATATCCTATACGTATACTTATCCTTGGGGACATACCTAGACATACCTTACAAATATCTCTAGGGATCTCACTAAAGTTCTCACATCCTAGTTTCCAAAGGTTAAATAAACCTTTCCTCTGATACCAACTGTAATGGTCTGGAATTACATCCAGTGGACTACACTTGATACCTATCAGGGCACTCCATGGGCGGTTACACCCCCTGGGCGGGACACACCACCATCCCCAGTGGCAGCCATTTCCTCATGAAGCCCTTGGGCGGAGAGCCATGCTTCGTCCAACGCTCACATGTGAGAGTTTCCAAGGATCGGATACATTCCTACCTCAATTGTCTCTAATACCAACTATAGAGACCCGAATCTTGACATACATGGACATTACATTACTTTTGCGGAATACTTAGTACATAACAAAAACACACACACAAGGATCGTAATATTTTAGTGTCTTTGGAAACTCGGAATATAATCTTCTAATCGTGGTGAAAGATCTTCAACATCTCCCATAAAGATCTTCCTTTTTTTACCAAAAACCTTTCTTTATATCCTGGGGAAAAGAAAACATAAAAGGGTGAGCTCAAATGCTCAGTAAGGGTAAACAAAAGAAATATCAATCACATCATTTTAATAAGAACATAACATTTTGGAAATCTTAACCTGCAAAAGAGATCATAATTTCATAACATGGGATAAATCATAGTAGTGAAATGAAATCCCAATAATCATAACTTAAAACATGAAACTTTGTGGTATACACACATAATCATAGAGAATCATATGTTATTAGTCAAGACTCATTGCCAAGACTATCTTAGTGGACAAAGTCCATTTCTGAACCGAGTCACCCTTGTTTCAGTCATGTTTCACTGAACCGGTATAACCTACCGTTCCAGCCATGTCTATCTCATGAGATATAAAATATTTACCCAATGCATTGGAGGGAGATATAGGTCCCACCCATCTCATAATGATACCATTATTATGTGTTCCACAAAATCATAAATCATACACCATTGCATAACCCATGTAATAAAAATGGGAATCTTAAACATCGTGACATCATAAAACAATTCATATAAGATAAAGGAATTCATAAATATAATTTCATCACAACATAATAAAATCAATGTAATAATAGAGATAGAAACATAACCCTTTATTATCTTAGATGGAAAATAATTTTGATAAAACACTTGAACTCCATTCTTGAGGAAAATATCCTTTCTACTTCAAAAACACTTTTCATTTCTTAACATGTCATACAATTATAAACTAAAAGAATTTTATTAAAAATAAACTTGAAAAATTTTAAATGAATCTTCTTGGAAATAATTTTTTAATAATCCATTTATGCCTTATAAGTTAAAAAAAACATTCTTCTCGTACTTTTGTCGGAAAAGTCAAAAAGTACCTCATACGAAAGACGTCAAAAGATTCCTTTCATATCTTTTACTAAAAACTAACCAAAGGGTAAAATAAGATTTAAACAATTGTAGGTGGATGTAAATAATATTACTTATTGAGGAAACATGGATGTGGATGATAAAATACACCCTAGTAAATACCAAAGTATAAACAAAATCAGATAAAAATGAGATTGTGATATTTCCCTTACCTTTGGTCCGATATGCTTTGTACGTGTCTGAACCTCCTGTATAATGATTTAAATAATGTTATTGACTTATTACAGAATCATACTTATTTTTATGATATCATATACGGTCATATTCTTAGCTTATTATTAGTAATATTTCATTACTACTTGTTATTCGGGTGTTTATTACTCTTTGTTCTTATGCGTGTTTTGTCAAATAAATTCTTATTCTTGTCTTTACGTTATAGATACCTAATTTTCATAATGGTATTAGTGTAATATATATCATATTAATTCATTCAATTCATTTATATAATCATTATGAAATGAAGATCATGCAGAACGAGTCGCATCACATCGTGGAGACGGTATTCCGTACGTACACACGAGTGATGATATCGTTCCTATGATCATGGAATTGTATTGGAGTGTATGTATACTATTACAGAATCAATATCACTTTATAATAGTCATATATAGTCATTATTTACACCATTATACCCATCCAAGTAAGGTGGTGGTGTAAAATAGATTTCACCACGGCGTGGAGACGGTATTCCGTACGTACGCACGCACGGTGATTTCATTTTCCGTAGGATGGATAGATGATGAAATAGGGTTGTTTCATAATTATAATAACATATAAGTATATGAGTGATACTGATATTATTACGTCATAATGAAACAACCTAATAAGAAGAAGTGGAAGAAAAAATAAAGATAAAAGAATCGGTAATGACCATTACCTCTTCTTTGAAGTGCTTCTTTGAGATCTCCCTTTAGGGCACTAAAATTGGTCTTTGAGGAAGACCAGAACCTTTAGTATATTGCTAGTTAAGTGGAGAAGAGAATTTTTCAGGGGTTGGCCGAGCATGAAGGCTCAAAGTTGTGTGAGGAATAGAGGGAGGAGGTGCCCTTTTATAAGGGAGGAGAGGGGTACCTTTGGAATACCTAAAACTATTATTTTATTATAAAGTCAAATTCGGTTTTAAATAGCTCCAAATTGATTTATTTCGAAGCTAAGGTGGGGATTGGTCTAAATACTCTCATCCAATATAATTTAGACAAGTTTAGGTTTCTATTTTAACCTTATCATTTATATTTAACTTTAAGTTTGATAATTTTACTTTTACCGTGTCTTTTTGTGTTCTTACCCTATAAGGTTAATAAACTTACTATAAGAATCCAAACGAACCCCAAGTTGTTTATTATTAATATATATAACCTTATAGAAGTCATTTGGCTGAACCTTAGATTTTTAGGAATAAAATAACAATTAATAATATAATATTTTTTTGAAAACTATTATATGTCAATTTTGACACTATTTAGTAATTGATTTTTGTGAAAATAATAACAGAATGATTAGTTCGAAAAAAGTTAATTAAAGAAATACTAACATGCCATTTTAACCTAGAAAATTATTTGAATTCATAAAAAGTCTCAAATTATATTTATTTGGGTATTTATAACATCAATTATGTCAATATTTCATTAATAATATAATTACTGCATCATTGTTGTGTCATAAATAAATTAAATTATTTAATGTCTAAAAATTTCAAATAAAATACCATTATGTAGGAAATCTTTTTATCTTTATAATGAATATTTATAGTCGAATTTATCTTTTTTATAACCCCATATTAAAAATTATTTAGTTATTAAACTTTGATTTTAACTATTTTAACCATTCTTTAAATAAATTAATAATAAATGTCCTAATCTAATCCAAGTGAGCCTAAATGGTCATAGTTTATTCCTAAGTTAGTTTTTGGTCGAATTACACTTGTCCAATAGAATTAGTACATGTGTTAGGGTAATAATAATATCATTTTTACCCTTAATTACCCTATTTACTTTTAACTGTGGTAAAAAAAAGTAAAAAGTTACTATTCACCAAAAATTATTTTCATCTCATTGAACCACATTTTACTTACTAACATCAACCGTGTCTCTCGGATTTTTTAAATTCCACTCACAGAAGCGGTAAAATTAAGTTTTATGAAAAATTCATTTTTTTAACTACCACTTAGTGGTTTCACTATTCATCAAAAAATGAAAGTTTCCAGAAAAATACCAAAAATTAGGTCTAAGCTATATTTGATATTATAAACTCAAAAATGATGTCTATTTCACCAAATTCAAAACATATTAGTTGCATTAATTAATTTAAAAATTAATTCCCGTCGTCAAAACAAATAGCGTGTTTTTAAGAGATAATAAATATCAAAAGATTGACACTTGTTTATGTCTGGTTTAAATGAAGAATTACATACAATGACCAAAATTGTATTAAATTGTAAAAATATATTCTAAATATACTTTAAAACCACTCAAATTAATAATTTATCAATATTAATTATTTCTATTAAAAAAGTTCTTTTTAATTAAAATTTAGTAATTTTCACTATTCATCAGAATATGAAAGTTATCCGAAAAGTACCAAAATTTCACCCTAAGCAGATTTCCATATTCCGAATCCAAAAATAAAGTCCATTTTGAAAAATAAAATTTACAAAATTTCAAAAAGTGGTTATTACTATTCATAACGGCTAGTTTTAATAATATTTTAATAGCATATTGTTGTTTAGTAAAACTCGTTATTGCGTACTACACATGCTATCGAGGAAGGTCGCGATTGCATGTAATGCAAGGCAAGTCAAGGATGTGTGTTGTGCAAGCTCCTTTTGGTGTAGCATACAACAGAAGACATTAATGAAATTAAAAAGAATATTTTTTCATAAAATCTCGGGCTGTTACAACGATGGTTGCAGGATTTAGGGTCGAGGTCACGACAATAGATGGTAGGGAGATTTGGGGTCACGACGATCACTGATATGGGGTTGAGATCACAATGGTATCTAGTAAGGGGGTTAGGGTCATGGAAGTAGTCGGTAGGGGTGTCAGGTGACAGAGGTCAATGAAAGTGGGGTCAGGGTTGGGGCAGTCGCTGGTTGGGGTTTAGGGTCACGGTGGCCATTGATGGGAGTAAGAGGTGGGTGTGGGTGTCGTCACCGAGGGGAGAGGGAGGTGGGGGTCGCTAGTGAGGGGATCACAAGGTGGGGGTAAAGTTCGAGGGTCACCACTGATGGGAGTTCTAGGTGGGGGGATCAGTTCCAAGGGGAGAGTGAGGTGGGGGTTGAGCATCGCCACTGACAAGGGGATATAGAGAGGGAGGTCAGATGGGGATGGGGGTCACTATTGAGTAGGGGAAAGAGTGTTAGAGGGGGTTGGGGGTCTCCCTCAAGGAGAGGAGAGGGTGGGTGTCACTACTGGGGAGGGGAGATGGAGTTTGGAGGTGGGGGTCAGGGTCAGGGTTAGGGTCGAGGTCATAGAGGGGAGAGGAGTAAAGGAGGGAGGGTGGAAAATTTTATGGTGTTTTTAAAATATTTAGTGGTGGTTTAATTAAAACTGAAACTAATTGTTAAATAAAAAATATATAGCAGTTTTCTAATAAAACTGAAACAATGTTACATTTCTTTATGAAATTTATTTCATGGTTGTTATTATAACTACCATTAAGCACTGTTTTTTAGTGATGGTATAATCTTGTAAGAGTATGATACATGGTAATTGGATGACCATCTTAGTGGGTTTTCTTCCCTCACCCCCACTCCTTGAACATGTGAATGTTAAGGTTGGTAGTGGGACATTATCCATTGTGGGAACATGGTATTTGATTGTAGGAGTTGGATTGTGGAGGTCCTTCTATATTTTGATGGTGTGTTACATACATTGAATATTATTTGGGAGTCATGGTAAGCTAGACAATAGGTATTATTTTCAGGATTTCTATTTTGAGGATTTTTACTAATTGAGAATTAACCTAGTTCATAAAAACGGGGAATGAATGGTGATATGATGTATAGTTCACATAAATTCACTACTTTGGTTTTTATTCATGCATAATATTAATGTTTTTGTTTGATCATTTTGGGGATGACATATTGAATTTATGGATATAACCACCTCTACCTTTTACATACGAGTTTGGAGAATTGTATTAGTGGAGGTGTCTGGAGATGTTAGCCCAATGAATGAGGTTGATCATAGGATTTTGTTGTTTAAGATTTTTCCACGTACCAATGAGGTATACAAGGTGTTCAATTTTTTTATTCATTTGGGGGTTAACAGTTATTTACTCATAGTTTTAGTTTCATTTCATTGTGGTTATGTTGTGTGACCTAAATTCATTTATTACATTGATTATTTATTATTGGTTTTAGTCTATTATACTTTGTTGTGCCTTATATTTTTGCATATAGTATTTCATTGTTTTTTTGAGAGGTTGATGGCTCCCATTTGTGACATTTATACTAGTAGCACTTGTCTCCAACCCATGTCTAATTGGATGTGAGTTTTAGGGGACACTCTTGTCCTCATTATTGATTTAGGGAGGGGTTTCAGAATGGTCATTACATAAATTCTTTAAAAATAATATATTTCTCTTGTATGACATCAAAAAAGTACATGAGGTAAATTTTATATAATAATAATTTTTTCTCTATATGAAATCTATAAACTCATATATGAGATAATTTTTTTATCTTCTAAAATTATAACTATATATGAAATTTATCTTATCTAGTCCATGATATAACATTAATTTAAAAAATAGATAGAATTGTGTATAAAAACTATTTTACCTTTTTTATACCTTTGATAAATTCCAATTTTCGAGAGATGTATCATTGAAAGTGTTATTTTTTTAAAATGATTGATTTTTTTAAATTTATTCAATATTGTGGGAAAAATAATCTATTTTTTAAAAAAAAATATTTATAATAATATATTTTAATTTTTTATATAGAATTTATTTTATATGTTGTGTGTCATGATAAAAAAATTTGTATGAAATTATTGAATAAATATAAAAATATATATATATTTATAAAATTATAATGGAAGAGTTGGAATTATATAATTTTTAAATAAAAATAAATTTATGAGAGGAATTTTTTGTGTGACTTTTTGTACATTTTTTAAATATAAATAATGATATGAAATAATAAATAGGGGGAAAATTCTTGATGGGCATAAAATATTTTATTTAAAACATTTCATATTACCAAATACATTGTATATAAATAAGATGAAAAAATAACACTTTCATTATTCAATTTGATTTGATTTCATTCCATTCTTTATCATTGATGATGGAGAATCAAATAAATCCTATAACCCAGACTACCATTTAAGTAAAATTGGTAAAAATATCCTCTAAATGACCATAGTTGGTCCATATTGAATTCAATTGGAAATTTGACAAAAAGGTGTATGATATTGAGTGTGATCTAGTAAAATATATGTTGACACATTATACTCAAATATATTTCCCATGTTAATCCATGATTATTATGAAGGTTTTTATTCCAAAAAAATTGGTATCTTGGATTGTGTCAATGAATCTAGTTGACCTGGGTAGTTATAATAGAATGTGTTCAAAGATTTGTGTATCCACTAACATATAAATAAGTCTCACTTTATCATTTCGGAATTGAAAATATAATCCTTATGAGACATGACTGGTAAAAGGTGGTTTTGATAAGCAGTAGACCCAAAAAAAGTATGCACTAACAAAGATTGAACAATATTAAGTGCTACCCTTTATCAGTGCTTGGTAAAAGCTCATATATTGGGGTGTCTTTATCAATGCTAGAAAAAATACAATGATAAAAGTTTACTTTAATCAGGGTTAAAAAAAGCACTTAAAAAAGAACCCCTTTGTTAGTTCTTTTTATAGTTCTAATAAAACTACCTAATTATCAATGTTTTTTAGTATTGATAAAAGCATCAATTTATAAATGTTTTTCTTAGCACTGATAAAAGTTATATTTCATAAAAAAAATCTATATCATTAAAAACATATACTAATGTATACATTTATTTATATTGATATAAATATAATATATTTTACTAAATATCATTTATAAAAGACTAAATATGCTTTTTAACATCCCGTACCCAGATTCCACCATATGGTGCCCCAAGCCCGATTGGTCACATGGCTTCAAACGCATCTCCCCAAATTCCAGAGGCTTCCGACTAACGGTGAGGGTCTATGTGAGTCAGTGGGGAGACTATTCCCTCATTACCAGAGTATCACAACAGAAGTCAAACATATAATAAATAGCAAAAGCGAATAGATAATAAATCAACTGAGGATATGGAAATACAGGAATACATATCAATAACAAGAAGTGTCTCACATACACAATGATGGTGATGGTACAAGTATCTAGAAAGCATCCAAATAGGTACATTGAAATACAGTACAGTACAATTATCCCATAAATAATAAAATACCAAAAAGGTATCCCAACATCGCAAGCCACAACTTAGTCCTATGCTCCCCTGCTTCAAAGCCACAATCAAAAACCTGTACTAGGGAACTTACCCCTATCATCACCTGCAACCATATAATATGTTTGGGTCCCCAAGGAGTCCCAAACTGAGTGTGAGTTAAACATACTAATAGGTAACCACCCAGGTCTATACAATTCTAACAGTGATTCTTAAAAAGTTCTAGAAAGTGTAAACAACGAGTAAGTATGTGTGTATGCCTATGGCATAAGTCTAATGTAATAAGTAAAACCAAATAACCCTCAAGGCTTACTTTTAAATAGAGTCATCTCCAACCAAGGTAGCTATAGAAAATTAAACAAGAAATTCACACAGCTACACCATACATCCATTAGTATCATACACCCACATCCACACTATATAGAGAATTTAAGTGTCCCATGACCATGCCATATAGTGAAGTCAAATATCCCACGGCCTCACTGTATAGTGAAGTGTAGACGGAAAGGGGAAGATCATATGTGTCAGCAGACCAAGGAATCCAAGTAATAATTCTAGACCATGGAGGTCCAGATCCAAGGATCTTGTCCAAGGTATCCCATCGCATCCCATGGGCATCCCTGGTGGAAACTCGGTTTGGCACTGGTTAGGTTCCTAGTATCATGAAAATAGAAAGTCCTACGCAAGCCCAAGCCAGCTGGATCCAAGGGGTAGCAAGGCCTGAGGCATCTCACGGAATCAAGACCCAAGGGGCAGAGTTAACCCAAGGTGTCCACTACCACATTCCAGATCCATGGAGAGCAGTCCAAGGAATCTATTGAACCATTCATTCAAGAATTCAAATTAAACATTCATTCCATGTGAGTATACCCACTCACATCAACCGGAAAAATCCATGAGTATACCCACTCATGAAAACCATTTATCAAAACAAACATATGGTCCTACCCTCCTATATAAACCATTTAACAATCCATCAGTCATCTCATATAGGTATACCCATCCATATTATCCATTTAACATGAAAAAATATCAAAATAGACGAGGCATAACATGATACTCATTAGTCAAGGAGGCATTACATATCCTAAACAAGCTATTTAAATCTATCAAAAAATTTATGGGTTTCCTCTAACTAGTAAAGAACAAGAACACACCCCTTCAGTGGATTAAATGGGCATAAACAGGTTAAAACCTTAAGGCACACCCCTTGAATTACCTTGAAACAAGCAACGGGTGCCGATTCAACTAAATGGAACATATGGTCAACCCTAGTAGGTCCAACTATAGCTAATAAAATCTAATTTCTCAAAAATGAGACCTCTACAAAAATTCTGAAGGATGGTGTAAAGGCTGAATTCCTGAAAAAACACTAAAGAAAATCCAAAAGAAAGTATAGACCACCTACCTCACCTCGATAGTTGACAACTCGTCCAGTATCGAGTCATGATTCATCCTAGTTTGGAATAAATAGGAAGGAAAAACAAAGAACGAGATATTAGGGCATATGAGCCTAAATCTAAATAGCATAGTCTTTGTTCTAAAGAATCAAGAATGACTAAAAAGAAATTGAGTACTTACCGATGCAGATCCAATGAGACAATCAGCGATCGAAATAGAGGTCGGACGGAGGAACTGGCTCAAAGCCTGTGTTATGCACCAAAGGGGAGATCCATGGAGGGATATTGTGAGATGGAGATGAAAACCCCAAATGGTTTTAAAAATAAGTTAGATTTTTAATTAAAAAAATTAAAAAAACAAACATAGTAGGGTCACACGGTTTACCCATACTATCACGACCCATCCCTCGGGGCCCGTGTTGTAATTACACCAAACCCGCCTTCCATTGGCCAGGGGCTGGAAACTAGTTCTAAAAAGGTGTGTCCCTAGAAAGGGAAGGAATTTTATTTTAACCTATAAATACAAATATTCCAATAACACAACAAGAATAAACCACTAGGTAAACTGTTGTAGTAAAAATTGTGCTGAAAGTAAAGGGGCCGATCCTTACAGCTAGAGACTCCTACGGGAGCAGATTCAATGATTACTCACTAGTGTTGGTAGTGTCATCTTACTCTAGGAGTTGAGAGCTTCAGCTAGGATCTTCTAGTAGTGTCGTCGAAGCCTTATGATGTCATCCTAGGTATGGATTGGTTATCCACAGTCTATGCCCAGATTGACTGTATTAGGCACAAAGTGTAGTGTGTCTGTGAGAATGGGACCAGGTTTTCCATCACCGACGAGAAGGTTACCTTTGCATCATAGGATGGAAAAACATGTAGGAGGGTGCAACCGATCACACATCAATTAGCTATCCTTACCCTTGGAGCAGTATATATTGAGAGTCCTAGCAATCCTGTAGTGGTGGACCAGTATGTTGATGTCTTTCCTGATGATGTTCTGGGACTACCTCCATGCAGAGAGGTAGACTTTTACATCGACCTATACCCTAGAAAGACACTGATATCTTCACAAACATATTAAATATATCCCGTGGAGCTTTGTGAGTTATGGGTACATTTAGAGGACTAACAGAGAAAGGGGTTCATAAGGACCAAAGTTTCTCTATGGGCAGCCCTGATTTTGTTCGCCAAGAAGGAAGATGGGAGTTTGAGACTCTATGTGGACTACCGATTCCTAGAACAGGTGACCGTGAAGAACAAGTATCTAATTTTGGGGATTGATGATCTTTTTTATCAACTAAAGGGATCTCATTGGTTTTCAAAGATAGACCTC